>JAPUUL010000001.1:0-148707 GCA_029590625.1 Lasiodiplodia mahajangana | reverse complement strand
TGCACAAAATCAGAATAATATTAATTCAACTAAAATTGAGACTTTAAAAAGTAAATATACAAAACATCAGATAGTCACTAACTAATATTTAGCGCTGCGATTTAATTTTTATTTATTTTTATTCCTATTATATATATTTATTTATTATAAGGCAATTAAATATAGTAANTTGTGCTGCAGCTGCTGCTGCTGCTGCTGCTGCTGCTGCTGCTGCTGCTGCTGCTGCTGCGAAGCAAGCAAGCAAGCAAGCAAGCAAGCAAGCAAGCAAGCAAGCAAGCATGCACTAAAAATAAATAAAAATTTTAGGAACCAAGGAGCTGTACGGTTAAATAGTGTATTTTTTTTTATTTGAGATTATTGTATTTATAAGCTTTTAGGTAATATAAATATTATATTAATCTTATTTTATATATTTAATTGATGTATGCTTGATTCAGGTTCACTATGAAATAAGCGCGTATTCAATTAATTGTTATACTAAAAATTTAAATATAAAATACTCAAATTAATACTGAATTTACTTTAGTTTTAAATTTTTTATTTATTTTTAATTCCTAATTTACATACTGGACTACCTTATATTTAAGAATAAGATGGATATAATTGGAATAAAAATAAATAAACAAAAATAAAGGTTAAACCATACAGCTAGTTCATCCCTATGTAATAGTAATATAAATAGAAATAGCACGGATAAATCTTTCGTCGCAGCTGCATATAGTGGACCAAGCAGCGGTTCATTTATAAATTTTTACTATTTTTGAATCAAGATTAAAGTTTAAGCTTTTATTTAAATAAAGATTTAAGGGGTATTTTACCTATGTGTACAGCGTAATTCTACGCTGTGTACAGCGACATGTGAAATTAACTAATCATATTGAACTTTTTGTCGCTATTTCATTGCGTAAATATCCCTTTATGCTTGGTTAACATCGGTAAAAGCTAAAAAAAAATATTAGAAACAACTCTCTTTATATAGCCCATTAAATAACCTAAAAATTATATTTAATCTTCTTTGCATACTAGTTATCGTTTTTATTTCTCCTAGAGTAACATATGCTACACTAAAGATAGAGAGAATAAGTAACAAGACTTAATAGGTGGTATATAATATATTTTTGTATATTCAGTTTAGAATTTAATTAATCCTTTATACATAAATTAAAAGTAACAATATAGTATAAATAAAATTTAAATAACTAATCTGATAAGCATCCTCCTTTTAGATTCGAACTAAAATCAGAATATTTAAAATATTCTACTCTACCTTTGAGTTAATGAGAATTTGTGAAATACACAAAATGAATTACTGCACTGTATATAGCACTAATTAAAATACATAAGTAAAAAACAATTAACTAATTAATACTATATTTTAATTAGATATTAATTACTTCTTTTAGGGAATAAAATCTCTTCTATTCTTTTTTTTTTAGTAACTATCTTGTTCATTAAAAATTCTTTTAACTATTATTAAATCTGAATTTACTACTTGTTTTACTTGAGGGGTTTTTATATGCAATGGTTAGTCTAATATTTTTATGCACTTCTTGTTCAGCTAAATTAAGTTATTTATTAAGTGAGTTTTTAAAAGCATTAGTAAAAAAAAATTATTTTAAACTAGCGTCAACGCTACAACTTTCACTTAATTTTTCAAGCTTATAAAAATAATCGCTTTGTATTCCATTTCTTTTTATTTCCATTTCTTCTAATTTTAATCTAACCTCTTGAGGTAAATAATTTTTATTTATATTTATTCAAGTAGCTCGTCCATCATAAGATTTGTTAAGGAAACTAGAATGAGTTTGAAGTAAAGCCATGATTGCTTTTTGAACCTAGGGTTTATCTTCATAATAAAGGTTAGCTTCACCGGCTTTTTTAAGCTTATCAGCTATATTGATATTTAGAACTGCATATTCCTCCATAAATTCTTTAATTTGTTTAATATAATATTTAGTTGGAACATCATCCTCTGGTATATTTGATCTTGTACTACTTTGCCCTATATCTCCACTAACCTGTCCTGAGCTTCCCATACCTTTATCTGTATTACAAAATAATATTTTTTAAATTTTATGGTATATATGTAGCACAATATGGGCAAGATCTACCCGCAAAAACTCAAACCTCTCTACCTGCTTCTCAACAAGTAGGACATCTTTTACCTGGAGCTGTACCTGAAAAATTGATTGACTCCATTTCTGAACAATGTGAACAATGTGAACAATGTATTGACTCCATTTCTGAACAATGTATTAATTCAGTTCCTGAATAATTAAATAACTCAATAAAAAATTCACCAATTATAAATGTTATTATTAATAATAATAATAATAAAAAAAAAATCAAAATAAATTTAATATTAGATTGTAAAGGTAAGCTAGTAAATGCGTGAGGTTTTGGGGGACTACTTAATGCTCACTCTAAACTAGGATAGCTTCTATTTAATAAAGCTTGTAAAGTATCAGTGTAATATTGAGGAGTCATTCAAGGATATCTACTTGCAGATTTTCCTTCTACTAGTTGTGCATATACAATATATAAGAATAATCAAGCAGCTACCACACTAACAATAGATCCAAAACTACTTATTAAATTTCATCCTGCAAAAGCATCAGGATAGTCACTAATTCTTCTCGGCATTCCCTGTAGACCTAAGAAATGTTGAGGAAAGAATGTAAGATTAACCCCTATAAATAAAATTCAGAATTGAACTTTAGATAATAACATGTTATAATTTAAACCTAAAATTTTAGGTACTCAGAAGTATCATCCGCTAAACATTGCAAAAACAGCACCCATACTTAAAACATAGTGAAAATGAGCTACTACATAGTATGTATCATGGAAAGCAATATCTAAGGATGCATTGGCAAGAACAACACCACTCACGCGTAACTACTGTTTAGTTTAACGTTTATTAAATACGATGTAAACTAAACTTATATCCTTTGTACGTGGTATTCTTTTCAATATTAGAATTTATTGTATCATGAGAAATATTCAAAGCACTCTCGGCTTCCATTATTCCTTCATACTTACATATAAACTTACCATCTTTAAACACAAAAATAGCTTTTCTAATATGTTTTTGGGACTTCATTTTTTCGATTAATTCATAATATTCTGGTAAAAATGTTTCCATTAAAGGTTTTTCATCTTCATTTAAGGGAGATTTAGATATATATCAAGAAGAACGAAATAAAGAATCATTTTCCATACCTCTCTTTAGAGAGATAGTAATTGAACGATAACCTAAAGATACGGCAAGTGAGGTTAAGGAAGGAACTATAACCAAGAGTTTTTTAAATTCATCATAGATGTATACAACACCTTGAGATTTACTTTTTGAAATTTTTAATTTAGTTTCGATTAAATAAGGTATACTTAAATTTCTAGCTGCGTCTTTTATAACATTATATTCAGGCTTAATTAGCTTAATTCAAAAAGTTTAACGCTCCTCTAGATTATATACTTCTAAATCCACTTCTTCTATAATAATAAAAGCAAAATTAACCAGTCCATATTTTAAAATAGCACTTGAAATAGGTCTTCCTTTATGTGCTTCAAGTAGAACTAAGTTAAAATAATTAGTTAATCTTACTTTAATAGATTTTGTGCTTCCGACATAACACTTTCCATTTAATTTATTTACAATCATGTAAATATATCCCTTTCTATCTCCCTTAAATTCTTTATACAATTCCCTTCTATAGTTATAAAAGTTTGTATATATCTTTAATGCTTTATTTGGTTTTAATTTGTCTAAAGCTTTAAGAATATTTTTATTTTTAATACTAAATGTAAAGAATAAACCCCAAAATAATAATAACTAACCNACAAAAAAAATTTTTTTCCTAAAAAGTAACCCCAAAAGATACAGTAGATTTTAAAAAATATATTCATTAATCTAGGTATTATAACGAAGCACCATCCTCTATTAATCTTTCATAACTAAAAATATAACCATTATAAGCACCACCTATATTAGCGTATTTTTTTACAGTACTATGAGATATTTTTAAGTCTCTTTGAACAGCCATTACACCTTCATACTTTTTTAAAAATTTTCTATTAATATCATATACAAATACTCCTTTTAAAACATGACTCTTATTTTTAATATTTAGTATTAATTCTTCACATTCTTTTGAGTTTCAATTTGCTATTATAGGTGTGTCACTTAAATTATAAGGTATATTAGTTAAATATCACTCACCCCTAAATATTGTTTTTTCTTGGATATTTTTAACTAACGTAGAGTGATTAGATTTTATTAAACTAGCTAATGTTTTAACAGAAGGATAAATAACTAACAATTCTTTAAAAGAGTTATATAAATACACAGGATAAGCAGACTTAGCTTCAATAATTCTTAACTTACTTTCTATAGAATGATTTCTATTATAAAAAGGGTTATTTTCTCCTGTAACTGCCCTAGCTATTAAACCTTTAGTTTGATTAGAATGCACTCTATTTTTAGCTAATTCTGATAGTAACTTCTTGGTTTCCTCTGTATGTTTATAACCTAAAGAAGAATAACCTTCTTTTAAAACATTATAATAAGGTACGATTTGTGCAATATAAAAAGTTTCTATTGTAGTTAAAAATACGGGTTCTCTATATTCTATAATTAAAAGAGAAAAATTTTCAGTATCGTACTTAAGTAAAGCTTTGGTAATAGGCATATTTATATTTTGTTTACTTTTTAAAAAAGCCTTATTAAGATAATTTCTCATTCTAGAAGCTAAATTAATAGAACTTCCTACATAAGTGTGATTATTTATTTTGTTAATTAATAAGTAAACACCTGATCTACCTTTTTCTTGCTTTATTATATTAACTCTATCTTGTTTAAAGTTATCATAAACTTTTTCAACTTTTAAATTTAGGATCTTACCCTGGTTATCTTTAATAGTAAAGTGAGAATAACTTCGAATATTTATAGCCTTAAGGACTAATGAATAATTTTTTACGCGGACTATATCTTCTCATAACAAACTATTATGAGGACTACGTTTAGTCTCTGAGGAGCCCCGCACATTATAACCTCAACCTACAGTTTGGATATTTATATTGCGAGGTAGAATATGCAGGTTTCCTGCTGATTGTTCAAAATTATGCTTTTTTACTAAAATTAAATAAAACTCTAGTATCATAATTGTCAAAACTTCCCAGCATACAGTAGTCTTTAAAAATAGAGGGAAGGCTAAGTGGTTGTTTAATAACCCTCCAATTGTAAACATGAATACAAAACCTAATGCAAATAACATAGAAGGTGTTAATTTGATAGATCCTCCATAACATGTAGCTAACCAAGAGAAAATTTTAATTCCTGTAGGTACAGCTATAATTAAAGTAGCAGCAGTGAAATAGGCTCTTGTATCCACGTCTAAACCTACTGTATACATGTGATGCTAAACTGGTTAGTAATTATTTTATAATTACCCATACAATTTTTGTATGCTTCTTTCACAAGAAGTATCGGACTATATCTTCATTTTTAAGCTTTTCCTGTTTTTTTTGTCATACTATTATTTAAATTAATTTGTTTTTGCAGAGTTCTTACATGAGATAATCCTTCTTCATTTAAATGTAATTTGTTAGATATTTGGTTATGAATAGTTAATCATTTTTCAAAAGAAAGAGCTTTTTCAGTTTGTAAAGGAAATAATTTAAAGTATGCTATTACATTATTCAAGGGTTTGAATCCAGTAGCTGTATAACGATAAACATTATCAGTTCCAGATCTTAATGTTACTTTACCAAATCCAAATAACTCGTATACTTTATTTAGTATTACACTATCTTTTTGATCCAATAAATAACGCATTTTTATAACATGGCCTAATATATATCGAGAGTTTGCTGTAATAGATACATTAAAACATCCTTCAGCATCAGTAAACCCCGATAATCAGGCATCCTGTAATGTAATTGAAACAGGAGTATTTTTTAATTTAATGGTTTCAGAACCAAAACGATTATTTAAAGCATTAACTCAAAGAGCTAATTGTTCAATTCTATGATTTTGAGCTAAATTACCATTAAATAAAAAAGCTAAAAGTAGAATATGTGAAGGATTATCAACCATTCATCTATAAAAATCATTATTTTTACCACTCTTTCCTTGAGGAAAATGTTTAACAACGCCAATATTTAATTTAAATTGTATTTTATGAAGTATATCACTTTCTTTTTGAGTAAGAACAAAACGAACTCTTTTACCTTCATCATATGTTTGAATTGCTCCATCTCCCTCTGCAAACCCAATAAATCAAGTTAACCATTCATCAGAAAGATGGTCTGTATTTTTAAATAATGTATTATAATAAATACGAAATGCGGAAAAATTTAAAAATGTTTCGCGTATAGTCTCTGAGACACTTTGTTTGTTATCCTTTAAGGAATACAGGGACAGATTGTCTGCTGATTGAGTATAGCCGCACCCGCGTAGCGGGTAAGGCGTAGGCCGCCTCCTACGGAGCGGCCTACGCTAATTAGATTTTCACCATGCAAGGTACTAATTAACACTAAACTGTTCCAGCATACAGCGAAATTAAATATATTCCCAGCCTCACGACAGGGTGAAGCCATCAATAAAAAACTTCAAACAATAAATCCTAATATTCCAATTGACATCATGGCGTAAACCATTCCAATGTAACCAAATATAGATTTATTTGAATTAGCAGAAATAGTTGTACTTATTATACCGAAAGCTGGTACAATTAATATATAACAATCTTTTTATTAAAAGAATAGCTGTATATAGGTAATACATAAACAGTCTACTCGTTATTAATACTCAAAAACTTTTATATCTTTGTTAGGACTTTATCTTAAATTGTAGTATTTTCTTCGTGACGATTTATTAAGGATTTAATTACGGTTATTTTAGATAGCCCTTTTTCTGTTAAGTGTTCTTTGTCCTGTATTAATCTATACACTTTTCTTCATCTTAGATAGCTTATATGCTTTCTAGATTGTAAGTGGTATTGATCAAAATATTGTATAACCTTCTTAGCTGAACCGAAGCTCGTAGAACCATAATAATAACTATCTTGAGATTTTCTATATCCAATGTTTCCCCCTAAAAATTCTTTTATCATAATTAACAATAAATCACTTTTTTGATCTATTTGAAAATTTAATCTTACTTCAGGTTTATTTCTGGTAATACGTTTAAGAATTTTTATTTGAAAACTAGAATCTGCATCAGAAAAACCTGCTAATCAGTGATTATAAAAATTTTTACTAGAATCCATAGTAAATTTAATATTTTGATCTATATACCTTGTATCACTTAATACATTATTAACTACTTGGTTAAATCTGTGTTCTGTTCTTAATTTACCATTTATTAAATTAATTACACGTAACATACCTTCTTTATTAGATATTATTAAAAGGTATGCATTTTTATCCTTTACTTTTTTTACATTACCGTAGCCTATTCGGCTTTTTAAATAATAGGCTAAAAATGCATCTGGAGAACTAAAAACTATAACTAATTGCCGAGCTTTACTAAAATGACCGTCACCGTCTATTAATCCTGCTAAATAATAACCAAATTGTTCGTCGTTTAAAGGCTTAAAATGTTTAGGTACGTGATCTGATATACGTTTTACATTTTCTGAGCTAACTTCAATTCCGCTGCGTAAAGCCTCTGAGGTTCCATTTTCAATTTGTAAGTATATAATGTTACCTGCTGATATTCTTATTTGGTCTAACTTTTTAACTATGTCATTTAAGAAGGAGTATTTAGAACTTTGTAGTGAAGGAGTCCCAGCATATAGCAGCGTTAAGAGGCTTATAAGTTTGACAACCTCTGGGTGCCTTTCCCTATTTTTGTACTTTTTTTTTGTAGATTTTTTTGCAAATAAACGTAAATTTACTTTAAAACACACTAACCGTAAATATATTATCAAGTAGAAAAAAAAATTAAACAATTAAATAAAATTTGAATTTTTTGTCTAATTAGTTAATTATTTATATAATCAGTTAATTAATTGCACAATGGATTCTAGAACACCTTGTATTGCAGTATCTACTCTTTCTAGTTCCCTTCCAGTATTTTCTTCATTAGGGTCATCCATGTCTCCTTCTCTACTATGTTGATCATTTAATTGAGCACGCCTTGTACGAAGTTCATTTAAATCCTGAAATTCCCTTTCCAATTGAGCTTTTATATTTTCCACTTCTTCAGGTGTAGCGGTAGAAGCACCCTCGGAAAATAGTATAGAAGAAGTAGGAGTTAAGAATAAAGAAATTAGAACTAAAACTAAAACTAAAACTAGAAAATTTTCATCAGTTATGTTAGCAGATCAAGATTTTAAAACCTCAATTAATCCCTTAATAGGTTCGCAATTAGGTATATTAACAATTAAATCCTCAAGGAATTTTTTAGTAGGAAAGCAGTTCAAAATATTAGGGCAGCCGGCTTTAAACAGATCGTCTCTAAGAATGAATGTATTTATAATTATCATAGGGTGGTTCGTGTGGTAAAATTTTTATTAAAGTTAATTAAACTTATATACTTTATTCTGTAATATATACAACTAAAAAAGAAAAAAAAAACCAAAAAAAAAAACAGGCTTTTTTATTAACAAAGACCCATAAATTATAAAAGTAAAAAGGCTATAAAGACCCACATATTATAAAAAGGCTATAAAAACCGGCATATTTATCGGCAAAAATTAAGAAGTACAAAAATAGAGAAATAGGGACCATATCTTTAAACACTAAATTTATTCATAATTATTTCATTTATTTATATAGCTATTTCAACTTTTAGCTAATAAAGACTCTGAAGGTGCAATATGAGCTTTCATACCTTTCAATTCATAAAACTTAGGTATATAATGTAATCGATTATTTTTAGCTGATCTTGAAGGATATTTTTTAAAATATTTGATTAAATTAAGTATATCTTCTTTCTTAGTTACATACCACTTATAGGAACCCTGCCCACCTCTATCAATATAAACATTACCACCATATAATTCTACTAAAGGTTTAAGTATTTCAGAAGTTTTTTGACCCGCTGAAATAGATAGTTGTCAAGTAGAACTATTAATAGATACAGAACCATCTGCATCAAAAAATCCGGATAATCAACCGTTATTTAAGGTTAATTTTTCAGGGTATTTTAAAGTTATATCGTATTTAACACAAATATAATTTAATTGTATTAATCTAATAGGGTTTCTTATATCCCCATTTATATCGTTAATAAGTTTTAGTAAACCTTCTTTATTATGCAATCTATATCTTAAAGCACTAACACCTGATCTTAATTTGATTGAACCACCGTAAATATTTTTTACAGCTTGTAAAGCTCTTTCATCTCTAATATCCATAGTAATCTCTAAGCTTGCATAACCTTTTTTAGATAATAAAAAACAACCATCACCATCTATTAATCCGGCTAATCACTGTATATATCTTAAATTTTTATATGAATTGTTATTTAAATTATGAATTGATTTTTTGTTTAACAAACGTATGGCCTCTGAAGTTCCTACTTGCGTGCTGAGCGCGTTGGTTACTTGCGAATTATCGTAAATTTCAGGGATTTTTACTATAGCGGTATACAAAAAAATACAACTTATGCTAATAGTACCTAGTAAATATAAAACGAACTCCTCGCTTATAGTTTGTTTCAATAAATTAAAATTTAAGGGCCACATTAGACCAAAGAATCCAATTCCCTTATTATATTATTATTTATTCATCTCTTTAATAATATAACTTAATATTTAATATTAACCTAGATTATTTACCTAGAGGGATCCGACTGTACATTAAGCAGCATTTCAGCCACCTATCGGTGAACCAGTCTGTAGCGATTATTTAGATAATCGACGGTCTTGTCTTATTTGAGAAAAAGCTTTAACCGTAAGACTATTAATTTTTTAATTTAATAGTCACACCGATATTGCTCCAGCAATTTATAGTTTTTCTCTAAAAATTTATCACCATAAACATTATAGCTAGAACTTAAGGTAAAGGTATACTTAATAGTATTTATTGATTAAGGTCTTAATTTAATTTTACATCTGCCTTACAATTATCATAGATTTACTCTAAACCTTCCTTTTTTTCCAAAACTAAATTATAACGCCGCTTTATTAATTTGTTTAGCTAATTTTATTAATTCTAACCTAGTTTCACTATTTAAATGATCTTTATTTATTAATTTATCATAAAGTGATTTTCACTTTAAATAACTATCTTTTTTTTTAGATACAAGATTATAATTATCAAAATAGATAAATAAACCTTTACAATTTTTTAAACCATTTACTCTTAATTCTCATACGTTATTAGCGTTATGTGGAGTAATAGCTCCTTTTACTGAATATTCTTTTAATTTTTCTAATAAATGCTCAAAAACATATTTATTAGCTTCCCATTTTTGAGTTAATATAAATCTATATCTAAAAGCTGGACTATTTGATAATAATGAACAAGTAAAACAACCTTCACCATCGGTTATTCCAGCTAATCAACTATCTTTTAAAGTAGGTATAATACAAGAATCTTTAGGTATTATAGTATTAAGATTTTTTTTTANTAATTTTTCATTAAAAAAAGCTAAGAAAGATAAAAATCTAGCTTTTCTCGTAGGAAACACCATATTACCATTAAATATTAAACATATTAAATACAAATTTTTAAGATCTTGTATAATAAATCTATGTGTATTTTGTTTAACTGATTGTTTAATAATTTTACCAAATCCAAGATTATCTCTAATATAATTTAATATTTCTACATCTAAACTAGATTGAGTAACAACAAAAGATAAATCCCCTCGTTTAGCTAAAATAAAAGAACCTTCTCCTTCTGAAAACCCTATAAATCATTCTAAAAATCTCTTACTAGGTAGATTTAATTTAGGATAGTATTCTTTATATTTAATATAAAACGATTCAAAATCAAAAGATCCACTAGAGTTTAAATCAACTGCTGTATACATAATTAATAATAAGCATATAATTCCGAATATGCCATAGAAAAGATGCTGGAATAAAATAGGATCACCACCACCAGCTATTTCAAAGAAAGATGTATTAAAATTACGGTCCGTCAAGACCATTGTTATTCCCTAATATATCTTGATCTACTAGACCAGGTCTCATGACAATAACGTCTCAAAATACAATTAAGGTAGATACTCAATATGTTACCATATTAATGGGACTATATATTATTTGTATAAGTTATAAAAATTACCTAAATGATCTCAATTAAATTCTGTTCTTTTATTATTCATTTTTGATTTTATTTCAATTATAACTTTTATAGATTCTGGTTTAGTATTTGATTTGTTTTCAAAACATGTTAATACTTTTCTTCAATCTCTATAATTTAAGTATTTACTTGAAAATAACGGATAACTTTCTAAATAATCTACTAATATTAAATTTCCATTTAAACTTGTAGTTCTTACTCTGTATTCAGGATTAGGTTTATCACCTCTAACCTCTTTAACAGTAGTAGATAGTAAATCTGCAATTAAACTTAAATATTCATAATTATTTTCATTATTATGATCATTTTGTCTTTGCGAGACTTCAAATTTACATTCCATTTTAGGATATTTTGAAACAGTAGTAGTTCTAACTGAAAAGTGTCCATCAGCATCTATAAATCCTGCTAATCAGCTATTATCTTTTATATTACTTTTATCTTTTATTTTTTTCTCTATACTTAAATCAAATTTAATATTTAAGAAATCGATTAATTTATATAAAGCATTAATTTTAGGTGTTCTCATATAACCATTTATTATATTAACTACAAGAATTATACCTTCATTGTTATTAATTGTTAATACATAAGCATTTACCCCTTTTTTTCTAGAGATTGACCCATGACTTAATTTTTGTTGTATTATTAAACCCAAAGGTAGATCTCTTAAATCAAAAACTATTTGTATCGAAGGGTAGTACAATTTACCTTTAGGCGATCTTTCTGTTTTAGGTATTATTATTGTACCATCACCCTCAATTAAACCAGCTAAATATGAAGCAAATCTAGCATCAAAACTATTATTTTTTAAAGAATTCCCTTCGTTCGCTTGCGTCTGTACTAGGCAGCTCCGCTGAGAAAATAATCTTTTATTTAGGTAAAAACATACAAATTTTGGCGCATAGTCTCTGAAGATCCTTAATAAGTTTAAACTTATTAAGTTTCCTGCTGATAAAGATATAATAAATGTAAATATGTATAACTCTTCCCAGCAAATAGCCAAATTTAAATCCGGCAGAACCTTACCGGCTAAGACGGGTAAAGATAATAATAATAATACTGCTGTAATAACTACTGCTCATCCAAATAAAGCTAATTTCATTTTTAGAGCTATATGTAATAGCCCTTAAATTTATATATTTCAGCGCAAATAGACTAACATATCTTTTTGTTTATTAGTTCCGTAACGTATTGACCTTAAGGTACAAGAGTCTACCTAATAAATTAAAATATTTATCTTTATGCATAATATCATATTCTACTTTCTATTAAAATTCATATTAGATTTTATTGTTAATATTTTATCTAATCCTTCTTTAGTTAAATGAGATTTTTGAGTCATTAAATCAGATACTTTTTTAAAATCCTCAAAATTTATTAATTTATCCCCTATTAAAAAGTATTTATCAAAAAAAGGTATAATTTTATTTTGTATATCTGATAAATTTGTAACTGCAAATCTTATAACAGATGAAGATTCATTAATTGTGATTGATCCACAACCTAGTATTGATTTTATTTCTTTCATTAATTGCATATCTCTTATATTTTGCGTTACTATGAAATTTAAAGTTACACTTAAACCTAATTTGTGAGTTTTAGATTTACTAGTTTTTACATAAAAACACCCTTCTCCTTCTACAAATCCAGATATTCAATAATATATATCGAATAATTTAGCGTTTTTATTAAAAGTAAGTTTTGGTCTTATTTCTGGTTTAGATTTAGGAAATTCTAATAATAATCTCTCAGGTAAACCTTTATTCATAGAAGCTCTGATATTGACTAAATTTTTTATATCTAATAAATGTTCTTTATTAGCTATAAGATCGTATGATTTTTTAAATAATAAAAAATCACTATATTTTTGAGTTTTTAAAGGGTACAGATTAAATTGTTCTATTACTCTTAATAAATCTGTCAAAGATACTACTTGATAATTAGCAGTATCTTTATGTATAGTCACATTACCTCCACCAAAAAATTTTTGTATCTTATATAAAACATCAATTTCTTTTACATGCTTGTGATTTTTCTTCTTCTATTCATTCCAGATTTTAGTTGTATTATTTTTTCTAATCCCTCTTTAGTTAAATGTTCTTTATTTTTCATTAATTTTACTATTTTACTAAAATCTTCAAAATCTCTTTTTTTAATACCAATTAAATTATAATTTTGAAATAAAGGTAAAATTATTTCATCTATATCCCTTAATCTATTTACAATTAACTCTGATTTTGAATAACTAGGATTTACTGATACCCTTCCACAATTTAAAAATTTTTCCAGCTTACTAATTAATTTAATATCTCTAATATTTTGTACAATACTAAATCCTAATTTCACAGTAAACCCTATTTTTGTTTTATATTTACTTATTGTCACTATAAAACTTCCTTCTGCATCTACAAATCCTGCTATTCAATTTTTATCTATATTTTCAGATTCTTTGAATTCAGGTTTCAATGCTGGAATAATATCAGGGTATAATTTTTTTAAATTTTCTGGTAAACCTCTGTTTAAGGATGCTTTTAAATTTAAAATTTTATATAATCCTTCTTGGGTTAAATGTTCTTTATTTTTCATTAAATATACTATTTGTTTAAATAATTCAAAATCCAATTGTTTTTGAGTTAATAGAGGAAATTTTTCAAAATGAGGGATTATTATATTTAATAAATCTTTAATACTTGTTACTGAGTAAGTTATACTACCATCTGTATTTGTTTGAATATTACCTACTGAATTAAAAAAATTCTTAATTTTTTCTAATAAATATATATCCCTTTTATTTATATGAATACTAAATACTAAACTAAATTTCCAACCATTTTTTAGTTTTACATTTTCGGATACATAAACACTAAAACAACCCTCTCCATCTACAAATCCCGTAACATAATTAGGATTAATATTTTCAATAAAACTACTAAATGAATTTTTATTTCGCCTTTCGCCCAGGCCTGGTTTCCAGGTTCCCTGGGTTAGGCTGAAAGGTAGAATATTTTTTTTGTTAGTAAGGTATTTCCAGTGGGGTGCTGCGTGTGAAACGCAGCCGGGTCCCACAGGTTCCAGTAATAAAAAAAAAAGATATTTTTTTANATTACGCCTTTAAGGCGGCGGCGCCCGGAACTACCTTTTTCTAATAAAAGTAAATAATTACACAAAAGTTCTAATTTCCAACCTTATTTCTTATATAAGATTAACTCCGTATTCTAAAATATGTAGATTATACCCCTTTTTTCAAGACTAATCTTACACTTCATCCTGATCTCATTTTAGGGTTTTTATGTATAACTAGTTGAAAACATCCTTCTGCATCCGTAAATCCTGTCACTCAACTAGGATTTAATTTTTCATTATTTGTAGAATATTTCGTTAAATCTTTATTTATACTTTTTGTATAAAAAATTAAAGAAAATTAATATATAATCTTTAATAACCAGATTTCCTGGTCTCTAGAGCACACCTTACAATTATAACTGAATAATTGAAGAACCGTCTACTCGTTGCTCTTTTACAGATTTTTAAATTAAATCTGACTTAGATCCGCGATAACCCATTCATTGGTTTAAACCAATAATCTCTAATGATATTACTATATCCTGAGGCATTAATCAGGCCGTATAAGGAGTTTCCTTCTTATATTTAGTTATTAGAGCTTTAGGGCTTCCCCGGAGTTTGGCTCTTCTGCACAAATTAGCTCCATTTATGCAATTTTATACCAGGAGTTCTCATATTAACTATTGTAGTTATGAAATTTATGGCTCCAAGTAAACTGCTAACACCTGACAAATGAAGAGCAAATATAGCTAAATCTACACTAGGTCCACTATGACTTTGTACCCCTGATAATGGAGGGTAAATTGTTCATCCTGTACCAGCTCCACCTTCTATAACGGCAGAAAAAACTAATAATAGTAAACTAGGTATTAGTAATCAATAACTTATGTTATTTAATCTAGGAAATGCCATATCAGGACCACCAACTAGAAGAGGTAATAAGAAATTCATTTCACTGTAATCGTTAAATTACATTTGGACTATATCTTCATCCGATTCTGTTATCGGAGTATAACGTATAGTCTCTGAGGATCCTATAAAAAGTAATTTTTTTTTTTTCGTTTCCTGCGGATTATCTANTTTTTATTTTTATTGGTTTTAAGGATCGTGTACGTAAAATATATTTTCACAATTCCTACAATAAAACTTTAAGAACTTCCCGCATATAGTTATATTTTTACAATAATATTACTATTACCTTTGGCAATTTATTTTATTTATTGTAATTTTTATCTAATAAATCTAAATGAGAAAAATCATATATTTTACGTTTATTATTAAATTGGTCTTTAATTTTTTGTATTTCTAAAACATTTTCAGCTGTTAAAGGTTTACCTTCACGCAATCTAATTTGTTCAACTACATATTTTCAATCTTTATAAGCTAAATATTTAGAAGATAATAAAGGATAACGATCAAAATATTCAATTACTTTTTGATGACTAATAGCATTGTGAGCTATAACAATAAAAGCATAAAAAGTTTTTTCTTTTTGTTCTCTAGATCTAGAATAAAGATTTACATTTAAGAGAAAATACAAAGACACCCAATAGAAATATAAGTTTTACCCTCGCCTCTTTATTATAAAGAGAAAACGGCTACGCTTAACTTATTTCTAATAAATTTTATTGTTTTCTTTTACTTATAGTATGATAATAACCCAAAATATATTTTATTGTTTCGACCTTTAAGATAACTATAAAGCGTATGTTACTTTATACCTGGAAACCTTAGCAACATACGTGTTAATATAAGAGGTCAAAAACAGATTAATTTTTTTCATCTATAGGTGTAATATCATTCATTCTAGCTCTATTCATACCTAATTTTATCTTAATTATAGTATCTAAACCTTCTTTAGTTAAATGCGCCTTGTT
Source organism: Lasiodiplodia mahajangana (assembly GCA_029590625.1). Taxonomy (NCBI): domain Eukaryota; kingdom Fungi; phylum Ascomycota; class Dothideomycetes; order Botryosphaeriales; family Botryosphaeriaceae; genus Lasiodiplodia; species Lasiodiplodia mahajangana. The sequence goes on along the minus strand of JAPUUL010000001.1, from coordinate 132,508 downwards.
TTCCATTAAGGTTTTAGCTCTTAAAAAATCTAAATAATCCTTATATTTAACCCCTTGAATATTAAATTTATCAAAAAAAGGAATTATTATATTACAAATATCTGAGAATTTAGTAACTAAAAAATATACTCCTTCATTAGCTTGGTTAATTACACCGCAATTCAAATAATCTATAATACTTTTCATTAAATCAGTATCTCTATTATGTTGAGCAAGTTGAAATATTAACTGTGTATAATTACCTAGTTTACTATTAGATACTTTTCGAACTATAACCATAAAAGACCCTTCAGCTGAAGTAAACCCCGCTAATCAGTATGGATCTTGAATCTTACCTCCGCCTACAACTGGCCTATTTATTGGCTTAATTTCAGGATAAGCTTCCTTTAACTCATCCGATAGGCCTCTATTTAAAGAGGATCTTATAGATACTATTTGATGTAACCCTTCAGATGTTAAATGCTGTTTATTTATCATCATGTTAACAACCTCTCTAAATAAAAGATAATCTGCAAGCTTCTGAGTTATTAAAGGATATTTATCAAAATGATTTAATATTACTTTTAAATCTTTAATAGAATTCACTGAATATTGAACATATTCTGCTTTTTTATCATAAATATTACCAACCCCGAAATAAGATTGTATTTTTTCTAATAAAGCTTTATCCTTTTTATGAAGATTTATTTGGAATATTGTTTCAACACGTCAGCCCATTTTAAATTTACTGTTTTTACGTATACTTATTAAAAAACAAGCTTCACCATCACAAAACCCTGTTACAAAAAAAGGATTAAGATAATTATGTGCAACGCTTACAGAGCAATCTTGTGGTACGGACCCAAATAAACTTGATGTAGAAAATTTTCTGGTTAAATTTAAATTCGCTACACTAGTGTTATTTAGCTCCTCACTAGGTATGAAGGTAGATAAATAATTATTTAAATTTTTACATAATAAACTAGATGTAAGTAAATTTTTATTAATTTTAGAATTAATATCCTTTAAATTATAAGTACGTCGAGGATAATTTAAAGATAAATAATAATATTTTAATCAATGTTCAAACTCTAAAGAAATTTTCCCTAGTAAAGGAAAATTATTAAAATATTCTATAAATATAATCATACTTTCGGGAGAATAGACTTCAATTATAAAAGTACATTTTTTATAAGAGGTATTTTTGATTTTCGTTATAAAAACTGTTTTTAAGTATTCACTTATTTTGCAGAACAATAAAGAATATTCAGCAATATATAATTCAAATTCTTCAGATGGTACTATAACATTTACTAGTAATCTATGTCTTAATATTATTTTAGATTTATTAGATATTGTGACATAAAATCTAGTACTGTTGTTAGAAAACCCAGCAAATCAAGCATTACTTTCTATAGAAGATAAATCCTGACCTAAAGGTCTGATATCCATATTAAAATTTTTATTATATCAATAAATAACTTTATACAATAGATTTATTTTAGGGGTTCTCATATAACCATTAATCATATAAATTAATTTAATGAAATCCTCTTTATTATTAATTTCTCAAATAACGGAACTATGTAATTTACATAAAACACCTATTTGCAATCTAGATATTAACTCCTTAACTAAATAATAATCACTAAGCCTAAATAGTATCAATAATTGAGGCAATTTATTTTTAACTTTAGTTATATTCTTAGGTATAACAAAAGTACCATAATTTTCAATTAAACCAGCTAAATAAGAATTTAACATATAATTACTATTATTTGAAGGATCCTTAGTAGAATAACTACGTATAAAATTTAAACCATGGCTTGCTTTACATAATATATTCCCTTGATTAAATAATAAATTTTGACTGACATACATATTTTTGACTAAGGCCCCGGGGGAAAAATATCTAGCTATTTTATCTAATATATCAAAATAACTAGCACCACCTTGTTCAATAGAAACTTCTCTATGATAATTCTGTCTTAACTCTAGACGGAAAAAAGCCTGAACTCTTTTGGAAGTTATAACACCTTTTTTCTTTCTATCTGTTAAAGTTATAGAGAAATTTCCATCTCCATCTGTAAAACCTGCTAATCAAGCATTACTATCAAAACTAGATAAATCTAAACCTAAAGGTTGAATATTTATATTCATATTATCTTTATATCAACGAATAGCCCTATGTAAAGCTTCTATTTTAGGTGTACGCATATGGCCGTTTATGATATTAATTATTTTAATAACATCTTTACTATTTTGAATACTTCATAAAACACAACCCTGATTTTCTTTTTTATAAATACTTCCTACTTTAGTTAATAAAAATAGTTTTTCAGCTAAAGGAATATCATTTAAACTAAAAACTATAATTATTTTAGGTGCATATTTTTTAGCTTTAGAATTTTCATCATGAATAGAAAATGACCCGTCTGCCTCGATTAAGCCTGCTAATCAAGGCCCCAATTTTTCACGTAATAAATTTGTATCATCATTATCTCTTTGTAGATTTAAAGTAGAATAAAAATGAATTTTTTTATCATTACCAAAACCTCCTATTAAAGCAGGCATGACCATAAAAAATATCATTAATATAGCATGGGCTGTTATAATACTGTTATATAATTGATTATCCGCAATATATTGAACACCCGGACCACTAAGCTCCATTCTAATAAGAACAGAAAAAGCTGTTCCTAATAACCCTGAAAATAGTGCAAACATTAAATATAATGTTCCTATATCTTTAGCATTAGTTGATAAAAATCATCGTTCAAATCATAAACTTATAGAAGATTTTAATTCTCTTGCTACAAATTGTCCTTCTCTATTTTCCTGATCCTTAATCATAGATATAAGCATAAGCATCCTTCATTTATAATAAATACGAGTTTATTATAATTTAATAAATTATAATTTATTAATATAAAAAGAAACTAGATAATTTTACGAATATTTTATAGAATTATGGAGGAATTGAACCTCAGACTTAAGATCTGCAATCAAAGTGTAGACCAACTACATCATAATTCCTATCTTTTTTTATACATATTAACTGTATAAGTTAGTCACTAATAACTTTTTATAATTAACCTAATAGTTTATTTTATTTTGGTTTGATAGGTATTATTTTTATTATATTTATTTTACGCTTCTGTAGATTTTTACGCACAGAAAACAGGATAAACAATTTAATAGGTACGATCTTTGACAATTTATAATAGAATGAGGTATTTATAATATTATATAAGGTTGGAGACATCTGGTTTCCTACGTCTCAATAAAAGGTATAATATATTTGGTTATAATATATAGCTTAAAGTTTATTAATAAAAAAAGTTTAATTTATTTAATACTTTACTGCCAGGTACCCCATAAAGTTAACAGGGCCAGGGCCAGGGTCAAAATATATTTTTATGAGGCGTATCAAGGAGCAACATATCAATAATTTTAATATAATAAAAACCCCTCAATAAATCGAGGGTTTTCCGCAGGAGTCTTTATGAAAGACTCGTTGTAAAAAACCCTAGTATTAAATTAAGATGTAAAAAAAAACTTTACATCTCTTTGACGGCTTTAATTTATAGCTATTAATTTAAAATTAATACCTTCAATCTTCTCCTTTATTCTCTATACTAGGCTTAATTTGTACACTACACTTTCCGCCCATCACAAGAGGATCATAATTTATATTATTATAATTATGGTATTAAATATTAAATTATTATAATATTATTTTAGCAAGTGAAACAATATAAAATAATAGAAATTAACTTAATATTGCAAGAAAATAAGATTTATCACATACCAGTGAATGAAAATTTAAATAGGTCAGATCGAACATTATCAGAATTAAAATATCTCCCTGGAACCCGATTTGGATATTTAAATTCCATATATTGATTAAATCAATTTTGAGCTTGTTCATCTAAAACAGGCAGCCTCTTTTTAAATTGAGTATTTCCACAAAATTCATATTTGTATTTACATGCTTCATAAATATTCCTAGATAGTTTTTTAGAATCATCTGATCTATTATACATACCATCAGCATTAATAAAATTTCTAAGATTTCCAGGGTTTTCAATAATAACACGACCATTCCTAACTTCAAAACCGTTACCACTATAGACGTGGGATTCTCAATCTGCAGGCTGATGAAGTTGACCAGGTTGAGCTGGACCAGGTTGAGCTTGACCTGGACCAGCTTGAGCTTGACCAGCTTGAGAAGAACCAGCTTGATAAGAACCAGCTTGAGAAGAACCAGGGAATGGTGGATTAGGATCACCAGCATTCATAGCCATAGTTTGCGGGAAATATTCATTTAAATAATATTCAATAACACCTTTAATGTTTAATTTAGCAATTATCGTAAAAACCCCAGAAATGATATATTTCAATATTTCATCTAGATCTGCTGAAAAATATTCTAAAGTTATTGGTATAAGATAACATTTAACTATAACACCTAAAAATAAGCTAAATAAAGAAACCAGCACATTAGACAAAGTAAAATATTTTAAAAATTGTTTTTTGTTATTTTTTTTCATTTCATTTAATTATTATTAGATAGATGCTGGTTCAGGTTAGCGATCACACAGCCCCGTGTAATAAAAATAATCNAAAAAAAAAGCAAATCTTTAAAATAAATTTAAATTAATAGGCAATATATCAAAACTATATAAAATACAAGGTACTAATAATATAAAGGCAAACACTAAAGGCCGAATTTTTATTTTAATTCCTTCTTTAAGTCAAAAGGCAAAGACAGATCCACTAAAGTATTTTCAATTAAACTTACAAAAGGAACTATAAGGATAAAATGAGCAAAATATAAAACTGTACTTATTTGTCCAAATTCTATAAAAGGTGATTCAACGTGTTTAGCTCCTAAGCTCATTAAAACTAAGAAGTTAGCCACAAAAATATAGAAAACTATTTTACTTAGAGGTCTAAATTGTAAACCTTTAGATCTACCTAAATCTGTTATAGGTAATAACATTATTGCTAATATAGCGCTAAACATAGCTATAACCCCTAATAATTTATTAGGAATAGATCTTAATATAGCATAGAAAGGTTTTTATTTTGTACCTTTAAATCACCACTTAAATTATTTAAACCATTGCTTAAAATATTATTAAGACGCAAGCCTTGATTTTATTTTTTTTTAAGGCCCTCGTCGCTCTTAATAATAAGTTTATTTTATAAAACTAGGTAAAAATTAAACCTATTTAATTTAATTTAATTTTAATTTTAAATGTACACCTTTGTTCCCTAATTTTTATATTATATTTTTGACATAATATATTCCTACGTAAGCGACAAATAAAAAAAGTTTTTCTATTCATTAGAAACAATATAAAGTAATCGAATTTTAAACTTAATTTTTACAAACTATATAACATAATCATAGTTTATCCTAAAAGTCTTGCTTCTGCTATCATATTTGTACCGCTATAAAATTTATCTATAATTTAATTGTATTAATCTTATAGGCTTTTTTTTTTTTCTTACCTTTCATTATAAGCTTTAGTAAACCTTTAGGATTCAATCTATATATTATCGCTGATCTTCTTAATTTGATATTCAGTTAAATAATTATTTACAGTATATCATCTTAAACTTTTAAGGGAAGAATATCCATCTTTATTTTCAGGGTCGTCATAATGATCTTTAATAATATCTTTTAAGATATCAAAAAAATTATTTTTATTATTTAATGAATTTTCTAAAGCTATATTTCCTATTATTTTATTAGCTAATAATAGGTTTAATAATATATATAACATATCTTCATATAATTCTCTAGAAATTACATCCTTAAAAGTAAAATCTCTTATATAAAAATTTTTTTGATCGAAAGAGTATCTATTAGTTTGATTAATATTAAACTGTCTTAATATTAAATAATTATAAGCTTTAAACTCAATAGAATTAGAATCATAATTTTGATTTTCGTCACCGGCATAATATAAAGCTTTTTTTCATATATTATACTCACTTAATAAATAAACTGAAGTCGTAATTCAATTTTTGTATAAAGAATTGGGAGTAGGAAAACCCAATTCTAAATATGTACCTCTCAAGGGAGTAATTTCAGGGTCATTCATAATGGGAGTATTATAAGAAAATCAATCTATTAATTTCTCCTTTTCTTTAAGGAAATCTTTAGAGCTAGGTATAAGTAAGTTTTTATTATGATTAAAGATTAAATTCGATAGTTCGGATTTTAAATAACTTGTACCATCTAAAACTATCTTATCATCAGTTATATTTGAATATGAAACTTCTAATTCCAAATGTAAAATATCAGATCCTTGATTAATTTCAGGATATTCATTTAAAATAAATTTATCTAAATTATGAAGATTTAAATTTTGATATTTCTGCATATTTTTATGTAATATGGCATATATATTAATATCACCATTTTCTAAAATATATTTATTTAAAATTGAAGCTAGTTTTTCTTGCAAAATTTTTATAGATGCTATGTTAATTCCATTAAAATCATTTTTAATGTTTTTCATATTAGCTTGTACAACTCGGTTAATAAAATTAATAGGTAAAGGAGGAGAAAGATTCTCTTTAATATTAATTATTTTTCCTCGTATAACTCAAGTCCACTAAAGTATTTTCAATTAAACTTACAAAAGGAACTATAAGGATAAAATGAGCAAAATATAGAACTGTACTTATTTGCCCAAATTCTATAAAAGGTGATTCAACATGTTTAGAACCTAATTGCATTAATACTAAGAAATTAGCTACAAAAATATAAAAGGCTATTTTAGATAAAGGTCTGAATTGTAATCCTTTAGATCTACCTAAATCTGTTATAGGTAATAACATTATTGCTAATATCGCACTGAACATAGCAATTACCCCTAAAAGTTTATTAGGAATAGATCTTAATATAGCATAGAAAGGTAATAAATATCATTCAGGAACTATAGCAGGAGGAGTTTGCATAGGATTTGCCATTATATAATTTTCACTATCTCCTAACACGTTTGGCATAAAGAACACAAATAAACTTAAAACAAATATAAAAATAAATATTGTTATTAAATCTTTAAATAAAAAATAGGGAGCAAAAGGTAATCTGTCATAATTACCTGATACTCCTAAAGGGTTACTTGCATAACAAATTCGACTGTACATTAAGCATTCTATAAAGAATACCCACCGGCGACCCAGTCTGTAGCGACCATATTTTAGACAAAGTAAGGATTAATATGCCCGACGGTCTTGTATTAAATATATTAATCTTTGACCGTTTTCACCTGGCATTGCCAAACCAAAATATCCTATAGATATTATGATTTAAGTCTCCTGTCGGAAACTTAGAGATTCAATGTTGAATCTCACAACTACTTCTATATATATTATAATCCTAACTTGTAAAGCATACTAGGTACTATATATGGCAATATTAATTTTCTTAATAAAGGGAGAGACTCTTGTTTAATATATAATTGATAATTATTATTATTTTTATGTAAGCTACTTTTTAAATTAAACTTTGAATCTAAAGCTAATGACAAAAGTTTTACCTCTTCTTTTGTGAAACAGTTAGTAGCTATTCTCACACCAGGTTTTCAAGTACCATCGTCCATTATTCAAATAGCTAACGCCAAAGGTGTTAATAATTCATAAATATTTTTAGGTATAACTTTGACCTTATTATTAGTGTAAAACAATTTATATAATCACATTCAACTTGAAAACCCTAGGGTACCAAAACGATATGCTTGATAAATTTTATCCCCGAATTTTTGCTCGAAAATAACAGGTAAGTTTTTAGTACAATAACCCCTTTCATATAAAAAACGATGCAGCCAGAATATATATTCTTTATGCTTTACTTGCTGTCTAAATCTTATTCTTACACCTCCATTTTGCAATCTCTCAGCATATCCATCCCCTAATAATGAACCTACTATAACAGAGAGAACCTCCTCATTGTGAGGACCTATTCGTGTATTAGGTTTAAAATTAGGTAATATAAAAGCCAAGGTTGTTTTAAGAGATGAAAGAACTTTCATATATAGAAATTTAGGGCCAAATAACGAAGACCCTGCAGTGTCATGGAGTGCAATCAAATGCATTAAAACTAATGCTGCTAATACAAACGGTAATACAAAATGCAACGCAAAAAATCTATTTAAAGTAGCGTTATTTACACTGCATGTGTGTTGATAGTCTCCATAATTTTAATTAATTATTCTCACTATTCGCAATAAATTTCTTTATTGATCGGACTATATCTTGATCTAAAATATAAATACATAATTAATAATTTGAAGGTATTTTTATTTTTTTATTATATCTATCTATTGTTCTTAATTCTTTTAATCACAATAAATATTGTAATTTTTTGTTACCAAGTAATTTAACAGGTTCAGCTTGAATAAATTTTATAACATTCTCTATCGATCTAACACCAGTTACTTTTAATTTATAACAATTAAACTTATCACAATGGATAGCAGAAGTAAAAGAAAGATATCTAATTATAGCAGATAATAAAATTTCAGCATCTTTTTGACAAACATCAAAGCTAGCTACTAAATAATCTTCATCTTTTTTTAGTTTATATACACTAAAACAACCTTCAGCTTCTATAAATCCTATTAATCAAGATGAAAAGTAAGGAGCATTTATTATAGATTGAATATCATTCAAATATTCTGTACCTCTAGTATAAGGAGATAAATCTTCATATTTAATAATATTAGAAGTTAAACAATTTCTAAATCTTAAATAATCATATTGTTTATTAGAAAACATAGGATATTTATCAAAAATGGGAAAAATAAATTCTTTTAAATGGTTTTTATTTCTTATTCTTAATGAAACCATTTCTATTTCTCCTCTTTTTCTAAAGCTAATCTCTCCTACTCCTAATAAACTTTTTATTTTATATATTAATTGAACATCTTTTTTAGATAATTCAATCCCTACTTCATATAATAAATAAATACCNTTTTTAGTTATAGTAAAATAACCATCACCTTCAAATAAACCTACTATGTATGCATATTCTAGACCTCCTGCGTTTAGTCTCTGAGAGGCTTCGAATGTTGAAAGACTTCTAACCCCTGCTGATTGCCCCCGTGCTGTTACAATTTTCACGTAAACAGTTAAAAAAATTCAAAGTAAAACGTATGTAACTACTATTATAAGGGATATTCCAGCATTAAGCAGGATTTTTAATATCACGTCACCGTGATATGGTTCTAAGTGTTTAAAACCTCCTCAAATGACAATTTAATTTTGTATAATTTTTAATATATACTTATATTCTTTCAAATATATTTAGACTATGTCTTAAATTTTATTAAATGCGCTGTTATATAGCTAACATTATAAAATCTAGGGGTTATCGTGTTGAGCTTATTGTTGGTTTAACTCACTCATTAGTCGTTGAACGTCCTTAATCCTTTTTAATAAACCGAATTAAGTTTCGCTACAAGTTATCTAATAACCCGGAAGTATAATTAGATTATTAAATGTTCTTGTAATTTTCCCCTTTTGCCTCTAAATAATTATTTTTTTTTATTTTTAAGGAGCCCTTTTACAATTTTGGGTAATGTAATTTACTATAACGTATAGAATTTTGTAAATTATTTAATCATTTTATATATTGAATATATTTTAATCCTACTAAAGGGTGTAAACCTTCAAAAGAAAAGAAATTTATAACTGTTTGTACATCAGATTTAGAACTAACTCCAAACTGATTGAAATTATTAGTAGTATCTATTTTTCTATTAGTTTTAAACACTAATTTGAATGCTTCAAATAAATTTGCATGTATTCTTTGTTTTAATTGAAAACAACCATCATTATTACTTTTAATAAAGAAAGAACCTTCTGAGCATGTAAATCCTACGATTCAATTTTTAAAAAAGTGTAATAATGTGTAACCATTTGCATCTTCAGGTAATTCAAATATATTTTCAATATTCTCTTTTGAAGGTAAATCATCAAACACTTTTATCTCATTTTTTAGTATATACATAGCTAGGTTAAATTGATTAATTCTAGTTTCAGTTAAAAAAAATATTTGATTATGTATTAATAAAGGAAATAATACTTCCTGTAATTCAGTTCTATTTATTACTAATTTACAACTTGGACTTCTTATATCTTTATATACATTTAACTTACCTAATTTTAAAGTAGAATGGATATATTCTAAAGTTGAAATATCTTCAAGCTGTAAAGAAATAACTAATTTCATGGTTATGAATCCTTTAGTTGTTTTAGTTATTTGAATATAACCATCTCCATCTATTAACCCTACTAAAAAAGCTAAAAAAGAACTAGGCATAGTAACATAATCTTTTTTATCTAATGTTTTCTTAATTTTCTTTAAAGCGTTTTTATGTACACTACCTATTGTAGGTAATATTGAATATAATAAAACCATACTACCCAAAACTGTAAAATTTTTTTTTAACTCAACTATGTCTTGTCCTATTCATGGTATAGCACTTATAAGATTTGTAATACAAAAATAACCTATTATAATTAAGTGGTTGTTTTAAATTGAACATGTGAAATTTGAGTTAAGAGTTTGTATCTTTATTACAGTTTTTTCCAAAAACCCTACGAAGTACGAAGGGGGGGCGAAGAGTAGACTTTTATTCTTTTTATATGCTGAGCTACAATTAAACCTTCTTTGGTTTTTACTGGTTTACCGTCATTTAATCTTTTGGTTATAGTATCATTACTCACATGTAAGAATTTAGCACATGAAATTCCACTTGTAAAGTAATGGACAGAACCGTTTATAAGGTAAACTTTTATAATATAGGTAGATCTTATATATTTTCCTTCAGATATTATTATAGCTCTACCTTCAGAATCTATGTTTATAAGAGGATCTGATTTGATTAAAATATTTAATTCTGATTTAGTAGCTTCGTCTAATATTAAAGGGTTAGGGTTAGTAGATAGTCTATTATTATTCATACTATCACCCAATTTAATTATTAGTTCTTTACCTTTACTAGTCAAGTATTTACCCTCTAAGATTAATAACGCTATTATCTTAAAATCTAAATAATCCAGATATTTTTTTGTTCTGAATTCTAAAGTATCTAGATAAGGAATCAGTATATTGCAAACAAAATCAATTTGAGATATTTCTAATATAGAGATAGGTCTTTGGCCGCTTTTAACTTTTTTATCATAAATACCAATTAATTTAGTTGTACTACCCAGCATATAAGAATGCTCATCCAATAAACCTAAGATAAACTCACGTATTTTTTCTAAAACTAGTCTATTTACCGTAGTAGTTACCAGCGAAACATGAACAGTCATATCTTGCTTATTTAAGTAAAATGACCCATCTCCCTCTAGTAAACCTAGAAGATAGTTACCTGTAATTAATATATTATGGTACTTAGGTAAAACAAAATCTACTCTTTTACTATTCATACCTTCTTTTAATTTTATAATTTTTAAGTTAATTTCTTGTAAATCTAAACCATTGGATTTACGATTTCTAAACATAAAAAATGCTTTTTTAAAATAAAGATAATCCAAGTACTTGGTAGTATTTAATGTAAATTTATCAAATAAAGGTATTAATATTGTCTCAATATCATTTAATTGAGATATTGTAAATACTAAAACATCTCTCTCAGTATTTAATCTACCACATCTTAATGTATTTTTTATATACTCTAAAACTTTTTTATCGTCTTTATGTAGATAGATTCTAAATACAAACTCAAAACCCGACACTACCTCTTTTTCGTTCTTTCTTGTTCTAATTAAAAAATTAGACTCTGCTTCACAAAGGCCTACGAATCATTCTATAAATTTTGTATCTAAAGATAACTCTGGTAATTCTTTATTGATACCAGATGATAAAACATTAATCTCATTAGTTACACTATTGTCTGCGCAAGCGACCTTAGATTTATAAAAGGTAGCTACAAAGTAATAATATAAATCTAAATAAATTTGAGAGTAATATAATAATATTGGTAATATTAAAAAAGTAATACATTAAACCTTTGTTCCTAACAACCCAGTATTAATAATTTATTAACCTTAAATAAGGTTTATGCTTACGAACAATACTGAAATATTTACTGATATTAAAAAAAGGAAGGAGACACGACTCTCCTTTCACTAAATTTCTTTAATGTATTGGACTATATCTTCATTTTCTTAATCCACACAATAAGTGTATTATTATGTNAAAAAAAGTTCAATGTACCACGTATAGTCTCTGAAGGATTTAACGTACTATGTTAATTTCCCTGCTGATTGTCTTATAATCATAAGAGTTTCCAACAATTAGTGGTATTTTACTACAGCTATTACTTCGCTGTTAAACCGTAGCCAAATCTTTAATTTACTTAGTCTAGCTTAAATGAAGCCGCCTGCGGCGACCTCCGCTTAAATGTTTAAACCAAAAGTAAACCCTGTACTTTAAACTAATCCTAATAAAGATTATTATAAAGCCTTGTGTTTCAATAAAATTTTGAAAAAAGATTCCGACTGTACATTAAGCATCATTTCAGACACCCACCAGTGGACCAGTCGGTAGCGATATTTTACTCTACCGACGGTCTTTATACTAAACAAATATATTTGACCGTTTTCACCAATGTTGCTGCATAATTTTTTTTTAGAGAGTTTTTAAGTAAATATTGCTTCTCTTCATAGTAATCTAAAGATTACTATATTACACAACTATATATAACTAATAAATTTAAAATCAAGGCTGAACTCTACAACCTTTTCTTCCTTTTCCTTCATCAAGTCTTGCGTCTTGGACTCCTTCCAGGAAGAATAGACTCCACTTACTTCCACACCGTAATCATCCGAGTCTTCTATATACTCTCTAACCACCTCCTGCAACTTTAGCAGGAGATCTTTTGAATTAGGCCGCCTTTTGAGAATGGCCGACCTCCCGTGTGAATAGGTCCCTTCACGCAAGGAAGAAGGAATTAGACCATGTTTTTTACAATATCGTCTAACCCATTCCTCATTAGGACGCTTAGGGCCAAAACGCCATGAACAACCATCATGGTAAAGATGAGGTTTCGCTGATAAGAAGTTAGAACTTTACATAAAGAATATTTTGGAATAACTTACCCATTAACTTCGCCGATTGGGTTTTGGTTGTTTCTGATGATGGATCTAAGGGAGTGGTTTCATTAGGTGAAGTTCTGGAATCACCCAAAATCACGGACGATTGAGAATAAAGACTTCTTGCGGATTCGTAGTAAGCATCCGCTTTATCAGAGCTCAAAAGAGTAAGGTTGTTTGGAGGAAGGTCATCCAAGACAACAAGAGGAGTGTCGGATAAACCCTCTACACCCAGCCTCGAAGAATCAGACTCTTTTCGAGTACAGCTTGGATAGGCAAAGTCAAGATTCTTATTCGAAAAGATAGGAGTAAAAGAAGAAATATCGTCGCGAAGCACCCCTTGAAAGGAGTTTTCTCTTCCTCCGGAAAAGGAAATATCTTCAGACTTGACCATGATAATGGATAGGTGGAGGAGAAATAAGATATGTGATATATAGAATAGAGTAAACAAGATGACTAAGATAACTTCTTATGTATGGTGAGAAAATATCGAAGCAAAGTGAATACGCTTCGCAAGCAGGAAAAGATGTAGTTTAAATAGAAAATTTTGTCGCAACTAAGCATCCCATCACATAATACTCTGACCAATTATACCAGACTTTACTCATATCCCGATCTATATTTCACATCTCTGGATCGAGTAATCGCCTCTGCAGATCAAGGAATCACTGTCGATCCTTAAAACACCTCTATTAACCCTTATATCTAGCCTATCGTTTTTCACCGCGTCACCCAACAAAAATAACGTCAGCGAAGCGTCCTTTGATAATATACTTATCTCTTACTTAATTTAATCATGCTTACTTCGACCGACAAGTCATTTGATGGATCCCTCCTTGCAACGAAGCTGTGATCCCTCTTCTTGCGTCCAATCACATAACCACATATTATCTGAACCTCTATCTTCTGCCCTATCCTATCGCTTATATCCTTATCTCTTTCATTTTAGGTCACCTGGCTCCAGCTTACTCGACGATCATGCGATAATAGTGGATCCTATTGAGTCATAAAAGCTCAGGGAATAGACATGCACCTTTCTTTTTGATTAGAAATCAAATGATTAGAAATCAAAGACANGGGGGGGGGGAGGCAAGATAGATCCACTATGAGTCACACCGGAGAGCTTCCCCTCTATCATTCTCTTAGCCAATAATTTCCCTTATCTCCTTATAGATGGTTTCATATTTAGCCGTAAGGTACCGTGAATAAGCCAGCTCGATCTTCACTTAATCAAAGTGAAATCTATTGGTTCAATAGGATACACTATGATTTAAAGATCGTCATAACTTAGGTTAATCTTATCTAAATTGGGGTTAGATATTCAAAAAAAAACNCGGTTTTCTTATATATCTCTTGCATAAATACTGATATCTAAAATAAGGATAACCTATAAAAAATCTTGATAATAACTTCGCCACTTACGCAAAAGCGATTAATTCTCACATGACGAATGACTAACTCTTAAAACATAACTCATAATCAATCAACTTTCAATTTTCTTATCTATTGTGTCATACTTTGATCATCTCTCTTCATCTAGGTTTATCATCAAGTAGTTTAGAGAAATGATCTGCACAGATGGTCAAGTGATACGGTCGATCTTTTTACTATGTAACCAATCATAAGATAAAAAGTAATCATGGAGAAATCTAGAACCAGTACCAAGAAATCCAAACTGATCATATGAGCTAAATCTTACGTTATCTTAATCAATTACCCAATCATGTACAGAATTTATGACTCACTATGACAAATAGAAATAATTCAAAGAAAAAAATAGAATACAAAAAAAAATATCTATCTCTACACTCTAGCTTATTAATCTAAAAAATTATCCAATTTTGCTTGAAGACAAACAAGTATAAATATAGGCTTCATTCCCAGGATTTTCTTCTGAAAGAGCCAACGGGTCTACAACTATTATTGATTATTTACCCTTATTGATATTATCATAATTCACTTGATACAACACTATCAGAATGGCTACTACAACTAACCCTACCAACTCTCCCGCTTCTTCGGTCAACCTTACCACCATGGAGAATCCATCTCTATCAGTCAATCCTTCTTCTATAGAAAATCAACCCGGTTCAGTCAATCCATCCACTTCAGCACAACCTACCCATATCAACATTAATACTACCCAACCTCTTCTTGCACCCAGCGTATATTCTAAACCTCTATTTTCAGAGCGTTTGATTATTCGTACTTATGTTCCCACGGATTTATTGAACTTTTATACCCTGAACTCCCAACCTGAACCCAATGTTCTAGGTCGGCTAAATCGTGAGGAATATTATTCAACAAATTTTAATGATACTTTGAGAGGTTTCAGTCAATTCCTCAGGCCTTGGAGTACAGGGCTATTCTACGGAATCTTCACCAAGAAACCCGATGGCCAAGAAGATGACTATATCGGGAATATATCTCTACTAGGCAATGTTTATGTCTATAAGGAAAATACTTCATGGCCGTCGATCAGTTACATACTCAAAAAAGAGTATTGGGGTCAAGGATACGCGACCGAAGCGATAAAAACTTTTACCTCTTTTTGGTGGAGTATTCCTCGTGTTCATACAGTACACCCTCGAATGGATCCTTCTGAAATAGTGTGGGAAGACTATGAAAGATTTGGATTACCACGTTATGCGCTGGAACTCCTTACGGCTCATGTCGAATCCTTCAACAGAGCTTCGCTTGGTGTATTGCAGAAAGCAGGGTTCGAAATATTCAAACAGAATGAAAACGGAATATATTTACGACAAGTTCGACGAGGAGAGAAGACTCAACCAATCCGTGATAAGTATAAAGAAGGAGGAAGGATTCAACGAATGAAGTGAAGTATAGATAAGGAGCGCTACGCAGAGAAGAAAGATTTTAAACATGTAGGGTTTTTAAGTAAATAATGAGATAACTAGTCAAATTGAAATTATAAGTTTACGGTGGAAACCTTCGACCCCTATATTCAAACCTTCGACCCCTATATTAAAACCTCTCGACCCGATTTCTTGGTTGAATATTAAACTAAATAAACGAGACGGACATCTTTCCTATAAGGCCTTGTGTTTAAATAAAATTATAAAAAAAAAAGATTCCGACTGTACATTAAGTATCATTTCAGACATCCACCTGTTAACCGGTCTGTAGCCATATTTTACTCTACCGACGGTCTTTATACTAAACAAATATATTTGACCGTTTTCACCAATGTTGCTGCATAATTTTTTTTAGAGAGTTTTTAAGTAAATATTTACTCTCTTCGTAGTGCCCTAAATACTACTATATTACACAACTATGTAGAACTAATAAATTTGAAATCAATCCTGAACTCTCCCGTATATTCCTCCACTTCATTCTTCTTTTCATATCTATAAGACTCACTCTGACAATCCGCACGAACCGCGACACAGTAGTCTCCCTCTTCCTCTTCCAGATATAGTCTAACCACCTCCTCCAACTTATCCAGAAGGTGTTTCGAAACAATCCCTACTCTGGGTCTGCTAATGGGGGGCCTGGACCTTCTGATGGGAGAGGTCCCTTCACCCAAGGAAGTTAGATTAGGCTTTTTGGTTTGTAGCCTAACCCCTTCCTTATTTCGAGAAGTCGAGCCTCGAGAAGTCGAGCCTGGTGAAGGCCGATCATGATGAAGATCAGGTTTCCCTAATAAGAAGTTAGAGGCTTGCGTAAAAGAATTAAGAAGAACTTACCTTTTATCCTCGAGGATGATGGTGTATCAGCCTGAATGGTAGGACTTGGAGACATAAAGGGATCACCCTCATACAAGGATGGTTGAGTATGAAGTGGTCTTGCCGATTCGTAATCGGCAAGACCTCTCTCAGAACGCTCCGCTTTCGTGTTCTTGGGAAGGCCATCAGAGACTGGAATGTTACTGCTCACCCCCAGCAGGGAGGAACCCCACCTAGAGGCCGGGGGCCCGGGCTGGCTATAGAAGGGTATTGTTGGTAGACCGTTTACCAGGGGCCGGGGCCCTTGTAAGGAGTTATCCCTACGGTCAGAGAGGTCTTCTCTTTTGATCATTATGATCGATAGAAAAAAAAATAAGACATGTGATATATAGAATAGAGTAAATAAGATGACTAAGATAACTTCTTATGTATGGTGAGAAAATATTGAGCAAAGTGAGTACGCTTCGCAAGCAGGAAAAGATGTAGTTTAAATAGAAAATTTTGTCGCAGTACGCATCGTATCACATAATACTCTGACCAATCATACCAAACTTGACTCATATGCCGATCTATATTTCACATCTCTGAATCGAGTAATCCCCTCTGCCGATCTATCTTTCACATCCTGATGGAGTAATCGCCTCTGCAGATCAAGGAGTCACTGTCGATCCTTAAAACACCTCGCTTAAANCCCCCCCACATATCTAGCCTATTAAATTTAACCACGTCATCCAAAAATCACCCGACAAAAATCACGCCAGCGAAGCGTCCTTTCGTGATCTACTTATCTCATACTTAATTTAATCATGTTTACTCCGACCGACAAGTCATTTGACTGATCCCTACCGGCAATATCATCGAACGACCTAGATCAACTGAGTTGAAATAGCTATAAGGAGTAAGGATCGACAATGAGTCATAAGGGTGGATAATGAGTCATAAGGATGGAGAATGAATCATATGATCGACAAATGAGTCATAAGGATCGACAATCATATGATATACAAATGAGTCATATGATCGACAAATGAGTCATAGGGATCCGTAAATGAATCATAAAGCATATTGAGTCATAGGGATCGACAAATGGAAACCTAAAGAACACGCCATATACCTAAATTTTCTCCCATGGGTAAACAAACACGGAGTGATCTAAACCACAAAAAAAGTATATAAGAATCCTCAATTCCTTCCCTCTCTCTCTTTTTCCACCCACCCTCACAAGAAATTCATCTTTACGATTATCTTAAAGACTTATCAACCTCAAAAGATCACCAACCATAATCAGCTCAACACGTCAATTATCATGGCTGCAACTTCTCAAATCGAAATTGAGACAACTTTACCTTGTCTAAACCATCTTCCTCTTCCTGGATGGTATCCTAACATTTTCTATCGACCCTTCTTACTCGAGGATCTCCAAGCATACAACTCATTTTATAACAAACCTTTGATAAAGTGTGGACAAGGGAATCCTCATTTCGAAATGAGTAATACTCAAGATCGATTCCAACGCATTCTCGAATCTTCCTTCACTCAAGGAATTCATTTAGCTTTTTTCTTCAAGAGAAAAAACCAAAACGAGTTCGAACTAATTGCTGAAGGAGGGGTATACATGGCTAAATCATCCTGGCCTTCTCTTTATTGGACCCATCTCGACATAGAGATAAATGAATTGAAATACTGGAAACATTTAATTCCTTGGCGTATCCAACAATTCTGGTCGTCTATTCCTCGAAAGACCGCTCGTCTTATAGTCGACGCCGACTCTCTACCTCTGGACTCCCAAGGAAAACAAAGCTCACCAGAGCTATTATGTTTTCATGGGATAAAACACGATACCTTAGGATCAGAATTTAAAGAATATAAGAAATCACACTGGAGATCCTGGACAGATATTCTAGTCAAAACTACATTACCTTCTTTCGAAAACACATCCAATTTGAAGGTTTATTCGAATCGATTAATTATTCGACATCTCACCCTCGAGGATGCAGAAGCATTATACTATATTCAAAAACAAGAAAAGGCTATGCGCAGTTTAGGCTGGGCCCATCCTCAGCCCGACTTAGAATCTACTCGGACCACTTTAACCAATACTCTTTCACGATCATATCTTATTTTTCCCTTAATATTCGGCATATTCTTGAAAGAGGATAATAAGGAAGGCGAAATGATAGGCCAATTGAATTTATCAACGGGGTTTAAGGGATGGCCTTCCATTTCTTACGTACTCAAGGAAGAGCATTGGCGTAAGGGGTTTGGAACTGAATTCCTTCAAACCTTTATGACATATTGGTCAAATCTACCTAGGAAACAGGTACAACTTCCAATGGATCCTGATGATCTAGATTTCCAACTTGTTGATGAGGCAACTGAACGGATAGAGGCTAAGTGGGTCCGTCTGAATAATTTAGGAAGTCGAGGTATCCTTCGAAACAGTGGGTTTAAAGAGATACCTCTCGGTATAGATGATACACATAGTCACTGGGTATTTATGATGAATAAATAGATGATTTTTTTTTAGGCGAAGGCTAATCAGATTGAACTTGTTTTTTCTTTGGTTCGGTTTCACCCGCACAAGATTAGTTAGAAAAATGGAAACTTGTACTTTGCATCTTAGAAGACAAGGTTGTTACAGAAACGATGCAATCTAATTTAAATATACCACTTGCGTTATATATAGCGCAGCTAGTGGCAGAAAATACCAAAAATTTATAATTAGTTATACATTTGAGGCTCTATATATAAACCTCATAAAGACATCTGCCCATACGGAAGGACATACCCCAAGAAAGCTGTCCAAGTTCCAATAAACTATAATTTAATTTTATCTATATAGTTACCCTGTACTTTATCAATATATTAATCCCCAATATTTAGCTTATATCTTTCTAATATACATCATTTAAAGCCTTGTGTAATCTTAATATCTTGTAAATAAAAGATTAGAAACTTCCG
Source organism: Lasiodiplodia mahajangana (assembly GCA_029590625.1). Classification (NCBI taxonomy): domain Eukaryota; kingdom Fungi; phylum Ascomycota; class Dothideomycetes; order Botryosphaeriales; family Botryosphaeriaceae; genus Lasiodiplodia; species Lasiodiplodia mahajangana. The sequence continues at coordinate 112,754 of JAPUUL010000001.1, read as the reverse complement.
ACTGTACATTAAGCATCATTTCAGACACCCACCAGTGACCCAGTCTGTAGCGATTAATATAATAACCGACGGTCTATAAACAGATAACGAATATTTAACCGTTTTCACTAGTATTGCCTAGCGAGGGTATCCTCGCTTCATACCCCTGTCAGGGTAGATTCTACTTTTAGTTATTAATTAATAAAGATTATTAATTAAAACAGTATATTTCTAATTATATATTGCATATACTTTATTCAAGCAGGACTTTGATTATAAATAAAAAAAAATTAAATATATATTATATGAACTAAAAAGCGTATTTTATTTTTTTTTCACCTTTTTTTTTGCCTCTCTTAATTTGGCTTTTGTTAATCTTTTCTTAGCTAATTTTTCTGCTCATTTTTCAGGTGTCATATTCTCTTTTCTTTGGGCAGCTAATTTATTTTCTCTTTGTTCAGCAGTTTCATGTGCTCTTCTATTCTTATATGCAGGAGCATTATACTCTTTTCTTTGTTCTGGAGTCATATTTTGTCTTCATTTTTGGGTACGCACACGGCTAGCAGCATTATACTCTTTTCTTTGCTCATCACTCATAGTGTACCACATTTTATGTTTATATTTAGCAACTCTAGCTTTTCTAGCTGCTTCTTTGTTATCTGCTTCACCTTCAGCATCTGGATCTGATTCACCTTCAGCATCTGGATCACTATCTTTATCTTGATAATGACCTTTTTTTGGATCAAATCCACCAGGTTTTTTTGGTGGTTTACCACCTCCACCTATAGGTTGTCCAAATCCACCAGGTTGCTGGGGATTAGATGGACCAGCCATCATTCTTAAAATATAATCTTCTAATTTATTGAATAATTTAGAGATTAAAGTGGAAATCAATTTATTTAAATAAAAATATAAAACTAAAATAGTTAGAACTAACAGGATTGCAATTCCTAATATAATAATATTATAAATATAAGGATAGATAGTTTTAAAAAAAGAATTAATAAAGAAAAGAGATACTTCTAATAAAAAAAGAAAGACAAATATAGCATAAACAATATAAAAAATAATAGAGATTATATCGCTATCTACCGGAAAGACTCTAACCAAAACATTAAAACAACTAAAAAATCCCATTAAAAATGGAAAAGTTCTAGAGAAAGATATCCAATTAAACTTTATAATAAATATTTCTATTATATTTACTAAATAACTAATATTTAAATTCTTAGTGGATATTGAATGAATAAATCATTGAAAAAGATCTTTTTTGAATTTATTTATATCCTCACTAAAAGAGTTTATATAAATATTATAGAATATATTTAAAAAAAAAAACCAAATTTTATTACTACAATTTTTCATTGTAATTTTTAAAATATAAATTTTTACTCCTAATGGACCGACTAAACCTAAAAAAAAAAGGAATAATCTCAATAGTTTAAGCAATCTTTAATAACCGTGAATTCCAAAAAATTTAAAGATAAACAACAAGATAAAAGAGTCTTTTTTCTTAGAGATTTCTCAATAAGCTGGACTATATCTTAATCCTACGGGTTTTACCTAACTTTCTAGTATAGTTAGCCCAATAGGACGACCACGTGTTAAGGTATAAAATTTTGATACCTTCCTAATAAATCTATTAACTAGAAAATATATTTATTAAAGTCTCTGAGGAGCCTACTCATAACCTCGCTGGTTATTTTGGTTTCCTGCGGATTGTCCATTTCGAAGAAAAAAATCTTAACATCTAAATCTTCACATCTCTCGTGATTTTACCATACCTTGAGTCATTAGTCAAGCCATATATAAGTTTCCTATATATCTTTGGTTACAAGAGCTTTAGGAGTTTCCCGCATATAGTGATCTTTTTTATTAATTTGTAATAAATTCAAATTAATAAATAAATTATAATTGCTTATAATCTAGGCACTCATTTATTATTTAAATAATATAAATGACTGCTATAATTATTACTACTGGGATCTTTTTTTTATTCTTTAATAGAGTTGTTGTTTGTCTTTAAATTTTTTGGATGTAGGTTTAATAAGATCTATTATTAAAAATATATAAACAATAAGACGATAAAAAAGGATAGAATTAAAAAAAGACAGAAGCAAAAAAATAAATAATAGAAAAAAAGCCCGAATAAAAAAAGAGATTTAGGTACTATTTTTATAAGCGCGGGTATAATAAAAAATAAATAGTATACAATTCTGTTTTTTAATTTATAACCAATTTGGCCACATGGCAGCCATCATAGCAATAAGTATAGCAGTACCTATAGCTCAAACTAATGTTCTTGGAGATCTGTAAGATCCGTAATAAATACCTCTACCTATATGCAGGTAAACCAAAAAAAAGAAAGCAGAAGCTGTATTACTATGTAAGTAACGAACTAATCATCCATTATTAACATCTCTCATAATCAAGGAAAAATTCATTCTTTATTTTTTTTTTATCTAAGCCCTAGACGCGCTATCTATGGGCTTAGATGAAAAAAGGTATATACCTTTATATAATTTATTGGTATCTATATAACGATTACATGTGTTACTACTTGATTTTAATCCTAAGGCCTTATGCGCTAAACTAAATGAAGCAAATGGAGAACCTTCTATTAAACCTTCGTTTCTATAAATATATACAGTTCGAGGTTGATCTGATTTATTTGCTAATCTAAATTTACGCGCATTATCTACATGAGAATTAAAAAGTTGAACATTAAAAGGAGGTTCTATCTGGGAAAGATTATAAAATCTCTCATATATATTTTCAATAGCTTTATTTATATCAACCAAATTGTTATCGGTACTATATCTTTTATTAATAACATCTGAAATATCTAAAAATAAATTTTTACCTTCAGTTAGATAATAATAACCATTTATTTTTAATAATAGAGCGGTTTTTCATAATTTAAAATCCACATATTTACGGGAATAAAATTTTGAAGAATCTAATCAAGGTAAAATATGATAATATAAAGCATCTACATTACTAATTACTATAGATACTACATTAGTTCTAATATTGGTTGCACTTGTAACGTTTACAGGTAATATATCGCTATTTTTAGGTATCTCTGAATTATACAATCCAGTTAAAAAAGTTTTTATTGCATCTAAACAATCATGACTTGTAATTTTTTGAGCAACTTGAAAATACAATGAAGATCCCGTTTTAATACCAAAAGTACCTTCTGCTTCTATAAATCCAATAAATCAATTAGGGTTTATTATAATTTGAGGTCCAGTAATATCATATTTAAAGACCGTTCTACCTAAATTCATTCCATCTTTAATAGATAAAATTTTTTCTTTATCTAAATCAGATAAATTTTCATTTTTACTTTTAGCTTTGATAAGGATAGCCGCGTAAAAATCTTGGAAATCTAATTTTTTACTAGTATGTAAAGGAAAGTTTGCGAATATAGGGCATAACACATCTTTTAATTCTGAAAAACTTTGTACTACAAATGCACAACTATTTCTCTTTTCTTCTACAATAATTTTTCCAATATTTAAATTAGATTTAATAACATTAAGGACTTCTAAATCATCAATGTGTAAACTTATTTTAAATCTAAATCTAACATAAGTACGATCTAACATAATAGAAAAGTTACCCTCTCCATCTGTAAACCCTGAAAATCAATATAAAAACTCTTCACTAATCTCTGAGTTATTTACACTTAGTTTAGTAGAAAAATTTCTTACTACCGGTGCTAACCTGGTAGATGTCAAGTTTGAGCTACCTGAGTTCAAAACTAAAGATAAAGGTGTATTTACTTTTACAAATGGAGGGAGGTGGCCTAGCCGCCCACCATAAATAGTCGATATTTCTCTAGACTCCTTTTTATTTTTATAACCCTGTGTAGATAAATACAACGATAAATACACATTATCGATAAAATATAAAAAATTAATCTTTATTATTATTCTTTTCTTCACAGAAAAGGTTGGACTATATTATCATACATAATCACGCTATGAAGATTAAGAAGTCAAGCGTATAGTCTCTGAAGACCTTACCATCTAAAAAAGTTAGAAAAAGTAGATTTCCTGCTGATTGTCTTAAAATTATAATTTGTATTAGCCTCCTAAAAATTAAATTTTTTTTTATAATAATTTTTATATTCATAAAAATCGCCAGGGGCGAGCGAAGCCAGCTAAGCTAGCTGATTTTATAATACAAATAATATAAGATTTTCCAGCAATTAACCTGATTTAAAGAGCACATTACGAGTTAGAGATATGCTCTATAGAATTGAAAGCTTCTAATACATTAGGACTGTAATGCATGGCTAACGTAACACCAGTTACAATTTGTATAATTAAACAAACAGCTAATAAAGACCCAAAATTTCATAAATAGCTAATATTACTAGGCTGGGATGCATCAATAAGATATGAATTTACTAATTTTAACAAAGGATGACTTTTTAATATTCTCATAAGGTTCTAGGTGAAATTTTGATTTTTTTTAGAGTTAATTAAACTTATGTACTCTATTCTGCATTATATACAACTAAAAAAANGGCAGGTCACTACTATCATTCCGCAGTAAACAGTAAACAGTGAACACTAAACAGTAAACAGTAAACAGCGGTCTTTCCTAAAATTAAAAGTAATAACTTAAACAAGACAGATACTGCAATAAAATAAACCTAAATTTTTAGTGATAAGCTATTGAGTAAGGACCTATCATATTTAGCGTCCCTCTAACTCTTAATATTCTATCTCCATTAGTTGCAAATCCTAATGAATTTTCATTAACTATAATTTCATCTTCACCCACTCCTGTGTATACAGTAATATTTAATCTTCGAGTTCAATGTAAAAATATATCTCACGCTGGAGAAACTACGAAAGTACGAATTAATTGGTCATTATTTATAAATAAAGATGTATATTCAATGATATCTATATGATCATTTTCATCTTGAGTAAGTTGATTTAAATTTATTAAGCACATTTTTGAGGACCCATTTATATCATTTACTTTTATTACACTTAGTCCTAAGTTAGGAAGTAATCATAATATCATTCTAATTAAATACATATTACGATCATTAAGATCTATTAACCCTATACCTCTACTACCAGGGTCATTTATATTTACCGGTTTAATAACAAATACAGGCACTAATCGTATTTCCATTAATAGTAGAAATAAAAATAATAGTAAGGAAATCAATGTAAAACCTAACTCTCATAATAGGTATCCATTCGACACATCTATGTCTATCATCTGAGGTACAAGCGGAATCATTCCTAAGGACATAGGTATTTTATTTTTTCTTAAGAGCATGAGTTTCGGCATGATCTTAGGTTTTCTTAAACCAAGTGCAATAGGTAGACCTTTTTTATTTAAATAGCCGCGTCAAGGGCCTTGGTCCGCTCACGCGGCCACGCGGCTATTTATGGCAAAGACCATAAAAACCCACTCAATAATAAAAGTAACACTAAATCAATATTTCCCAAAGTAAAGTAGCAAACTAAAATATAAATAATTAAACCTATTAGAATAAATAAAGCATATGTAGTTACTATACCAGTACTTAATGATGAAATGTTTTTACTTAATTTTATTAATCCTAGCTCGAGACCTCATGGTCCCAATAACTCAATACTTCCTTTATCTAGTACTTTAGTTGTTTGTCCCCCTAATCTTAATACTAAATTAGTAATATACTTATTATAAATCATTTCTACTAAAAACCTTTGATTAAAGAAACCGAAAATGTTGTAACCTAATTTTGAAAATTTAAAATAAATTAAGGATTCAGGTAAAAATTCAGAAAAAATAAGAGCTAAAATACTAAATGTAATAGTGAAAATTAGAGGTAATAACTTAAACAATGCAGGTACTGCAAATTCAGTATCTAACATTATTTCATGCACAGGATGGATAAAAATACTATTATCTATAAAGAAACTTGAACCTAAACCTATAAAAATATCTTTAGTTATATAACCAAAAAATATTGAAAATATAGCTAATATTACTAAAGGTAAACTTAAAAATAAATCACCTTCATGAGCATGTTTATAATATGCTTTAGATCCATTAGGATTAGTTAAGAAAGTTAAATAAAGAACTTTCACAGAATAAAGAGTAGTAAATATAGCACCTATTACGGCTATAACGTATACAGCTATACTACTAAAATAATATTGCCCAAAAGCTGACTCTAATATAAAATCTTTACTATAAAATCCTGTCATAAAAGGAAAGGCAACTAAACTAAGACTAGCAATAAGTATAACAGAATATGTTAAAGGTAAAAATGTAATTAAACCTCCATATTTTCTGAAATCTTGATTATCAGCTACTGCATGAATAACAGCTCCTGCTCCTAGAAATAGTAAACCTTTATAAAAGGCATGATTTACTAAATGAAATAGAGCTAGATTATAAGAAGATAAACCAATAGCTATAACCATCATTCCTAATTGCAAAATAACTATTATTAATTAATTTAAATAACGTTATGTGGACCATTTATTTATTAATCTTGATATTTTTCTCATCTATCTTTAAATTTTATCCATTCATTAAATTTTACAATGTCATTATTTTTTTTACTTACTCTAGTTAAATAAAATTCTTTTATTAAATTAACTCTTTTCATTTTTTCTGTTCTTAAAGGATATTTACTAAAATAATTTTCTATTAGATTAAATAATTCTCCCTTTCTATAGATAACATATTTAAATGCTTCTATTTTAGGGCTAGAAATATCTATTCTTCCTCCATAAATATCAACTAAAGGCTCCAATAAAAATTTATTTTTTTGGGATATCCCAATAAAAACTTGTCCTGACGCTTCATTAAAATATACTGAACCATCACTATCAATAAATCCACTAAATCACCCATTATTAAACACAAGATTATCAGAATACTTTAAACTTATATTAAATTTTACACAAAGCTTATTCATTTGTAATAAACGTGTAGGGTTTCTAATTAATCCATTTATATCATTTAATATAGAGATTAAGCCATCTTTATTTCTTAATTTATATTTAAATGCATTAGCATTTGAAATTTGTTTAACTGATCCTCCGTATCTTTGTTGTATTAGATATAAAACTTTTTTATCTCTAGCATCCATAGTTATTTCACAACTATTATATCCATTTTTAGATAATAAAAAGTAACCATCTCCGTCTATTATTCCAGCTAATCATTCTCTAAAAGCTATGTCATTTAACTTAATATCTCTGCGAAGCACACCTATAGAAGTATTGGACTCAGAAAGACTAATTATAGGGCCGGAACCAGTAGACATATTTCTTCTAAATATTAAATAACACTTATTGGGCAATTTAGGGTTAATTCGAGTTTTTTTTATAAAAATATTTGAATTTAAGATAAAGAATTTTTGCATTAAATTAATCAATTTTAATTTAATAAAGACTAATATCAAACGTATGGCCTCTGAGATTCCTACTAACTTGCGGACTGTTCAAAATTCACATCTTATTAACACAAACATAATATTCATGCGTAACCATATAGTGGTAAATGTATTAAAAAACTTTAAACAATAATGATCATTAAATAAATAATCATGAGCTTTGGTTATCTGCGAATTACCCACAACAACACATATGTGATATGTAGGCTCAACGCATATAGTTTGATGCCTAAATATACTTAAATGATCAGTATATTTTTGAGCCAATTGACTCATAGTAGAATAAGCAATAACTTTTTTAATATCTTGTTGGAATAATCCGATAAGAGAACTGAATACTGTAGTAATAGCACCTAATCATAAACATAATAATAATACAGTAGAACTATATTCTATTAAAGGAGATGAACGGATTAATAAGTATACACCCGCAGTAACCATAGTGGCCGCGTGTATTAAAGCAGAAACAGGAGTAGGCAAAATTGTTGATTCTTAATATACATTATTAGAATACGCAGTTAATTACTTAACTGATCGGACTATATCTTCATTTGTATTAAAAGATGACTTATTTATTATAATTTGATTTATTGATATTATCCTTATATCTTAATATCAATAGCAAACCTTCAGAATTCTTGTGCTTTTTATTCACTACTAGTTTATATATTTTTATTCAATTAAAATATAGAATATACTTTTTAGTTTTTAAAGGGTAAATATTAAAATATTGTACAACAGAACGTAATTTAGTGGTATTAACTGTTACATTGTACCCGTCAGAGTTTTTTATAAGATGTTTTTTACCGCCTAATATATACGCTAGATGATCCATATTCTCAGAATTTTCTTTAGGAAAAGTACATAAAATATACTTCAATCTAACTAATTTAGCAGTATTTAACTTATTATCATCCACAGAACAAGTAAAGTATCCTTCTGCGTCGGTGATACCAGATAATCAAGCATCCATTAAACTAGGTTTAAATTCTTTATCTAAATGCAATATATTTTCTTTATATTTCAAATTAAAAACATTTAATCATAATTTAAATTCTTCTTTTTTACTCTCGAGAAAAATATTACCATTAAAGATAGAAATAAGTTTTAATATATTTTTTTTATCATAAACAATATAAGAATGAGTATTATTTTTAGAATCTTGTGCTCTAACCACACCAAAACCTAACTCTTTTTTTATCATAAATAAAATTTGAGCGTCTTTACTTGATTGTGTAATTTTAAATTCTAAACGCCCATACTTATTTACGAAAAAANGACCCTGCTCCTTCTACAAACCCTATAAATCATAGCTTAAATAAATCATTTTTTAATATAAACGCTTCACATGTAGTCTCTGAGTAATTTCTCGCTACGGAGCAGCGAGAAATTACTGCGAATTGTCCCTCATCTTGGATTTTTCCGAATAGACTAAATCTAAGTGGACCAAGACTAAAAAAAGGATGTCCCCGCATATAGTGAAGTTTAAGGAAAGCCCTACTAAAATTTGGCATTATCTTTTTTATTAATCATAGCTTGCGCATAAATAAATCAAAAACAAGATTTTATTGCGCAAGCTATTAATCTATTCCTAATTTATATAGCATTTCAGGTATAATGTAAGGACGAATCAATAAAATTAATTTATCCATACTTATTTTACTTATTCTAATACGTCATTTTATTGCACCATCGGGATTAGTACGTTTATTAATAGTAGCTTTTATGCCAAACTTTACATCTAAAACTTCTATTAATTTTAATACTTCACTTTTAGTGAAATTATCTGTACATATTTTTATACTACCTTCTGTAAAATAACCGTCTCCCATAACACCGCCCTTACCTTTTCATACCTAATAGCACTATACAGAAGATCGAGTAAAAGAATGGAACTCTCTTCGAAGAGTTTTAACTAAATATCTTTTTTTAATAAGCTTAGATATCCCTTCTTTTAGATTTTTTTCTGCTGAGAGAATAGTACCGTGAACACACCCTAAAGCCTCCGCAGCTTGTCTAATAGAAGAGTAAGACAAAATTTCATTAGTTTTGGTGTCTAAAATTTCAATTGACATTCCCTTAGATTTATTATAATCTATCAAACGTTGTCTAGATTTCTCTCTCTGATCTGCACTAGAATTATGTAATTTTAAATGATCTAGAAGTTTGGCTTTTTGTTCTTCGGTTCAATTAAATCTACTATCTCTCAATTTAGCTAAAGTATTTTCAGTATGAATATAACCTAAACTTGAACCAGCTACCTTTAAAATATTATATTCTGGTTTACAAAGATCAAGGTAATATTGTTCTCTTAATATTGCATCTGAATGATTAGAATACTCAAGAATCTCTAAAATAAAGTTACTGTAACCGTATTTTATTAAAGCTTTACTAATTAACATTTCACTTGAACTTATATAACTTAGATTATAGTAGTTACCTAATCTCTTACCTAAATTTACACTGCTACCTATATAAGTCTTCCTATTAACTTTATTTATTCAACGATATACACCCGATTTTCCTTTATTTTCCGAGACAGCCTGTAATTTATTAAGATCGGCATTATCGTAAACAAGTATAGGAGTAATATCTGCCTGTTGTAATTCCTGCTTAATTATGTTTTGGTTCTTAAAAAAAAATTTGTTGACTTTTAAAAATTTATATAATGCCGATACAGTTTAGTGCAGGTCTCCTTCAATAACCTTACTCCTGATATTCTATCCATATTTGTTTATTATGAAATTCGTAATTCGACTTAAAAAATGGCCTTTTATCACTCTCCAAATCTCAACCTTCAGGTCCTAACCGTTACTGTTAACTTGATGAGTAACGTATGGAAACACTGAGGTCTATACCTTCTTGCGAAAGATATGTTACTCGTTTATTTCGGTAGAAGATTTCTTAGGTTTACCTAGCGTGGGTCATGATAAATTATTTTACCAAGCTCACTTCTCGGATTGCATCATTAAAGATGATAATCCGGCCAAGGAATACCTTAGGCAAACTGATTTGACATCTACTCTTACAGTACCTTAATACTATCAACTCTGTGAAGCCGGGGTGTCAGCCCACCTTCTATAATACCTAGATTATGTCAAATTACCCTTCGAAGAGCAGTCGCCTTTCATATTAAGTCTTTTGCAAAAGCCGACCTCTTGATAGAAAAGATATATTCACTATACCCTCTATCACTAGAAATTTTTGACCGCCACAAATTAAGTGGTTATTTAGTTTTTTAACCGTCACAAATTAGGTGGTTATTTTATTTTTTCCCACTTTAGTGGGACGGGCAGGGTTGGGTATGAGCTAAAGCAATTGGAGTTAATAGTTCTTCAATGTTGTGAGGTAAAACTTTTATAAATTTTCCTTCGATTTCTTTATATCAAACGCCATGTAAACTAGTTAAAACTGGAAGACGTTTTGTAGAGAATCAATATTGTGTAGGTTCTTTACTTTCCAATTTAGAATTAGGTCAAGGAGTAGGCTTAGATGATGTACAAAGAGGAGCTAATACTTTAAATTTTAAATAATCAACATAATGTAAAATTTTTGCTGCAAATGTAAACTCTAATCTTGCATTTATTAAAGGCTTACGTATAGGATCGTATGATATATAACCATCTCCTAATAACTCTCCTGTTACCACTTCTCATACTGTTAAAGGAATTAAAAATTTAGATAATTGTTCTTTAGATAATTCAATTGAACTAAATATTCATTTATTATTAAATAATTTATTACTATCTAAATAAAACGTAACAGATTTACGAGTAGTTTTTAAGATTTCGGCACATTCAGTTTTTGTTTTAAAGGGAGCACCTTCAACTAAACAATTATGGTTATCCGAAAATTTAGTTATATCATATACTCATATAAAAGGTCCTTGGTTGTTAGTATGTAAACCTCTTATACATTCCTTACGATAAGTTTTAATAGTTAATTTGAATTTTTTAAAGGGTACATTACTACGTGAGCTATTAAAATAAGTAAAATAAATTAAACCTGTAATACCTAAAAACCGGTTAATTAATAAAGTGATTACCTTCAAACCTTCCCAAAGCTCACAGTGTAAAATAAAAATCAATAAAGATAGTTTATTCCGAATACACCTGTCAAATAAATAGAGCCTCCGACTGTACATTCAGCCACATTTCAGTGACCCCGTGGTGACCCAGTCTGTAGCGATACATTAAAATACCGACGGTCTTGACTACGGAACATTTTGACCGTTTTCACCTCAGTAGCTTTTAAGTCCAGAAGTATCTGGAATCTCCGTACCTACGAAACATATTTGGTTTAATCCTTGCTATATTTCTAATACGGTTCTATGGTCGAACCTTACCATAACAATTAAAGCGACATGTTACTGTTCATTGACCATCTGCGACTTTTTTTTAGGGGTATCGCCATAGGTAATCAGACGTGAAGACCTACCTGAGAACTTTTAGCCATTGCACCTATTAATAAACATATCCCTATAATAGTAATTACATTTTCATTAACATAAGGAGCTAATGAAAAAACTGTAGCATAATCTAAATTCAATTAATTTATAACCGTTAGGTTATAATTGGACTGTATCTTCACCCTCCTTTACACATAGTTTGCTGTATATAATAAAAGGGGTATAACGTGCAGTCTCTGAGGATCCTCTATATATAAATATATATTTAATGTTTCCTGCGGATTGTCCATTATCACTTATTCAATTAAAACAAGATCTATTCTTTTTAATGTTTAAGGTCTATGTACGCATAAAAAAAAATGTTTTCAAAGTATACCTATAAAAAGACTTTAGGAGTTTCCCGCATATAGTTATAAAATAAGAGCAATATTACTACCACCCACGGCAATTTAATAAAAATAAAAAGAATCCAAATGTGAAAAATCAAATACTTGTCGCTTACTATTAAAATTATTTTTAATTAGTTTTATATTATCCAACTTTTCTTTACTTAAATTTCCTATCTGTAAATCTTGAACTAAACATCAATCTTTATAAGCTAGATACTTAGAAGAATATAAAGGATAACGATCAAAATAATTTCGAACAATCCCATGGCTTCTAGAGTTATGAGCGACAACAACAAAAGCATAATAAATTTTATCTTCAGTTTTTCTAGTTCTAGTATAGAGATTAACAGTAAAAAAAGAAGATATTTCACTTAAAACATTAAAATAACTACTTCCTCCTAAGGAAGCACAAACATCTCTAGAATAATTCTGTTTCACTTCTATTCGAAAAGAAGTTTGAACTCTTGTTCTTAAAAAAANCTCCTTTTTTCTTTGTATCATTAACTGTTATACTAAAACAACCATCCGCATCAGTAAAACCAGCCAATCAATTATTACTGTCTAAAGGGGAAGTGTCTAATCCTAGTAAAGGTATTGAAATACTATCTCGTTCATTTATTCAACTAATAGCTCTATGTAAAGCTTCTATCTTAGGTGTACGCATAAACCCATTAATTAAATTAATAATTTTAAAAACATCTTCCTTAGCTAAAATTTGTAATATAACAATACCAGACTTTTCTCGATCGAGTACTCTACCTACATTTAATTCAGCAGATAATTTTTTTGCTAAAGGTTTATCATTAATATTAAAAGCAATAACAATCTTTGGCCGATGTATAACTTTAGCATTGGTATTTAGATCCTGTACACCAATGTATCCATCACCTTCTATTAATCCAGCTAAATAAGATCCAAGGTTACAATTTATTTTTACTTGACTAGACTGTAACTGGCTTCTTACTTCTAGGTTTGAGGTACTAGTGGAATATCTTTTTATCTGCCTGGGAAGCACACTCGGACGATAAGAAATATTTCTATTATTTTTTGCTGCTTCGCTAATCCTTTCCCCCGCTTCGCAGGGGATGTAGATAGCCACATAAGTATTACTAGGATTAGAATATTCATATTTGAAAATATTATTATTTTTTATTTTACCTAAACATCATAAAATAGCAAACATACCTATAGTTAAAAAACAATCACCTACTCTATTAGTTAAAAAGGCTGAAAGAGAACTTTGATTTGCCGCTATTCTAGTAAATCAGAAACTGACTAAAAGATATGAACAAACTCCTACACCCTCTCATCCTACAAACATTAATAAATAATTATTTGCTGTTACTAAGATAATCATCATGAAAGTGAATAAACTTAAATAACTAAAAAATCTTTGTATGTGCTCACTCATCAAATTTATCTTACAATTGATTTTACCGGGCGCAAGCTCTAACGAAGTAAGCTTACACCTTAATAACAATGGTTATTTATCGGAAATTTTTCTACCTTTATTCATACCAGATTTGATCTCACTTATTGAAGTTATTCCTTGAACTGTAAGATGAGCACGTTTAACCATTAAACTCTGAATTTTACATCAATCAAGATAATCATATAATTTTACACCAATTATAGGATTTAGATTAAAAAAAGGAACTATTTTATTACTAATATCCGAAAAATCTACTATGGATAAACTAACCGCAGACTTACCACCACTATATTTGTAAATCTTACCAGCTTGAAAATATTCTACTATTTTTTCCATTAATCTAATATCTCTACTATGTAGAGATATTCTAAATCTTAATTGTACTCTACGATGCAGACCTTTAGCCGTTTTTGGCATACGAACATCAAAATTTCCTTCAGCACTGACAAAACCTGAAATTCAATAAGGATCCAAACTAACATTATCTGAAGTAATTATAGGTTTTTCAACAGGAGTATATTCAGGAAATTCTAATTTTAACGTCTCAGATAAACCTAAATTATTCATTGAGGCTTTGATATTTACCATTTGAATTAAACCTTCTGGGGTAAGGTGAGCTTTATTATTAACAAGTTGTACTCCTTTTTTAAATAAAAATAAATCGGTGCCTTTTTGAGTTAATAAAGGATATTTTTCGAAATGAGAAATAAGTTTATTTAAATCTCCAATTGAATCTATAGAATAATTAACTACTTCCCCGTTTTTAACTAAATGAATAGAACCAATACCTCCTAAATATTCTTGTAATAGGTATAATACGTTAAGATCTTTTGAATGTAGACCTATTTGAAACTTCAACTCCGTACGTCAACCTAATTTACGTGTTTTATCTTTAACAATTAATATACTAAAAGAACCCTCACCATCTATCAAACCAGATCAAACTCCAGGATGAATAGACTCCTGTGTATAAGTAGAAAAATTTTTAAAACCGAATTGCTTAGACGGGATTTTGACAAAGGTGTTTAAATCTTTTTGTGTATCCTTCGAAAAAGTAAGGACAGTAAGACCTAAATCGAGTTTTATACCTCTATTTCTTTCAAAACCCTGCAGAGTACATCTTAAATCTATTAGATGTTCAAATTTAACAGATCAACTGCCGTCTACTCGTTGCTCTTTTACAGTATAGTTACGATCCACTACTACTGATTTAGATCCGCGATCGTCCATTTTGTTTTCACAAATCTCCTGATTTATTACCATACCTGAATAATTAGTTCAGCCACTTATAGCCTTTCGACTATAGCTTGGTATCAAAAGCTTTAGGGTGTCCCCGGAATTTGACAGTTTATCCCCACAATTACGTTTTCCCCTTACGTAACCTCGAGGATCGTTGCTCATATATGATACGCTATAAATATGAACTAAAGAACTTATAATTAAAACCGGTATTAACATAGACCAATTCTAGTTAACATATATTAAAGTCACACGTATACTAAATACACGAGTATTGACCTTAACAGTAAATTAATACTCAGGAGTTTATTACCTTTATGGTAAGGCTATCCACTGTGCGTAGTGTTTATTGTGATAAATACATCCTCCCTATGATATCGCACTCATTATAGAATTCGACTGTACATTTGAACAGACATTTCAGCCTAACCCTGGTGAACCAGTCTGTAGCGACATTTATAACTGCCGACGGTCTTAAGGAGTATGCCCCTTAACCGTTTTCACCTTTTTTTATGTAAGTATAGAATTGTTTGATTATAATCTTGCTCAATTCTTAATTTTATATATTTAATATATAAATAATAAATATATCCCTCCTTTATACTAGCTCCAGAGAACTGATCCTAAAATTGATCATAGCCCTAAGTGTCAGGAAGGTTATTTATTTATTTATTAATAAATATTAATTAAATATGTTTATTTGTAAATTATATAATTTATATATAATCCCTGCGCTCTAATTTTTTATTTATTTTTAATTCCAAAGAAATCTAATTAATTACCTTATAGAAGGTAATTAATGGAATATAATAGGAATAAAAATAAATAAAAATAAATAAAAATTAAATCCATAGGCTGGGAAAATTCCTTTATATCTGATTTATAAAAAATACACGAACTCTTCTTACTTTAGAGGTTTTAATTTTTATAAATGCTTCTTCTAAATTTAAGAATTCAATGTCTAAATGTTTACTTAATGTCTCTGGATATATATTTACAATTGAAGCAGCTTCGCTTAAAGAATTAGCCAAGTAATACTCTCCATTTTCCCCTAGAATTTCATACACACAACTGTTTAGTTTAGGTAATATCTTTTTTGTAACGCTATCTACTACTCTACCATCGAAAAGTCGTTCAATTGTAGATGAAGCATTTAAAAGTAAATCACTTTCTTCATTATTTAAAAATTGAACTATTTCTTTATTAGTTGATAATCTAAAATTATTCATAGTATTTGCTAATTTTAAAATTAAAGATCTTATATCCTCTTTTCTATGAGCACCCTTATAAATAATTTTACAAATAGTTTTAAAATCTTTAAAATCTTTACCTTTCTTAGTTAAAAACTCTGTTTCTTTAAATAAAGGTATAAAATAATTATTTAAAACACTAATATTACTAATAGTAATAGATACACTACTCTTACTATTATATCTAGCCTTATTTGTTGTTACAGCAATAATAGAAGAATTTTTCAATTTAAATAAAGAATATTTATCAAACCCTAAAGAATTTTCTAAAAATTCTTTTATTTGCACTAAAACAGGAATTTGTACACCTGTAACTTCAATAGCAAAAATAGGAGTTAAAGTATCCCTTCTAATAAAAAAAGATCCGTCACCTTCAATAAAACCTAATAATCAATTTTTCGTAATAATAATTGGAGAATTTACAGGTCTATCATAATTAATACGATTAGTATTCATTTTATTTTTTAACTCTAAAATTTTTTCTTTTACAGAAGATAAGAGACCTTCATTTGAATTTTTTTCTCTGTTTCAATAAATACAGAAAGCTTCTTTAAAATCTAAAAAATCTAAATGTTTTGTAGTATTTAAATTATACTTGTCAAAAATAGAAATTAATAAAGCAATTCCTTCTTTATCTGTAACATTAAATATACATTCCTTTTTATAATAACGAACACCTCCTACCCCTAATTTATCTTTAATATACTTTAAAACTGCTTCATCGTCTTGATGTAACGTTATTTTAAACATAAATGAAAATCTAGAAACATCCAATTTAGTATTTTTTAGAGGATTAATAATAAAATTACCCTCTGCATCTGTAAATCCTACAAATCATTGTAAGAAAGTTGAATCGAGAGGTAATCCTTTAGGATTAATTATGTTAGACTGAGAGGCTAAGCTAATATCTTTTAGGACTGAATATTTCATTTTTTGACATAAACCAGTATTTAGTATATTGTTAAATTTAGCGTCTACACGCTCTAATAAAAAAAAANTCTAATTTTTTTTTTATAAGCCACCCGCTTAGCAGAAAATGTAATTTATAAGGATTAGCTATACTAGCTTCTTTAAAATTAAAAATTCAATTAACAGGTAAATATATAAACATATATAAATATAATTTAAAAATAAACAACTTACACAGTTCGATTAAAACCAACACAGCATTTATCTCTATAAAGAGACCCATAAATAATACTGTTAAACTATCAAATTCAAAACCTCATATAATATTAAACCATTCAGAATCGATTCACCTGAATAATTCAATTGAAACAGGTATATTATTAAAACCTACTTCAAAGAAAGCTATAATCGCAAAAACTGTCGTCATTATTACACTAGAACATGTAATAAGCTGTGCACCATTTACCCCAACTTTTCTACCAAAAAAGCCAGACACTATAGATCCTAATAAAGGTAAAATTATTATACTTAAATACATTATTTATATTCTATGGCTATACTTCCTCTTCGCTTACCTCAATACTCATATATTGAGACTGACTATCTCTTAAGCTAATTATTAATATCTTTTATCAATAAAAAACCAACTCACGTTTAGTCGATGAACTGTACACCTTTATTCCTTAGAATACTAGGTGCTTGGCTGCAGATTTTCTATATATACAAAGCGTTTTTACCATACAACGAGTCATTACCTGTTCCATTAATTATATTACTATATTAACTTGGTAGATTTGTTTTTAAGAGTTTCCCGCAATTTGAGAGTTTCGCCTTATATAAGACTAGACAAAGGTTCACTTCGCCTTTAGTGATCAAGATTGAACCCCCCCCCCTTTTTTAATCAAGACAATTTTCATCATACTTATTCATAGAATTTTTTAACTCTATTATTTCATTTAAACCTTTTTCTGTTAAATGTTCTTTATTATTAATAAAAATAGCAGCTTTTTTAAATTTAACCTAATTTTTATATTTAAAATCCTCAATATATCTTTAATTTTTGTAACCACAAATTCACACACTTCACGATTTTTATATTGAGCTATATAACCACAATTAAAAAATTCAACTAAACTTTTTAATAATAATTTATCTCTTGAATCTTGAGCAATAGAAAAACGTAATCATACTTTAGTACCAGATATAGCAATATAAAAATTGGATTCTCCTGTAGAGAAACCAGCTACTCAGTCAGGAGATAGATTACTTAAGATATTATCCTCAATTTCTACTCTTTTAACTGGTATTATAGAAGGAAAAGATATCTTTAAATTTTCAGATAAACCTCAATTAAGAGATGCTCTATAAGCTAAAATTTAGTTTAATCCTTCTAAAGTAGTATGTTTGTTTTTTGACATTAACGAAACAATTTGTTTAAATAATATAAAATCTTTATCTTTATTAGTTATTAATCTATACTTTTCAAAATGAGGTATAATTAAATTATTTAAACTAGTTATATCGCTAACTCTAAATTCAACGGTTAATTTATCATTTAATTTAGATATATATCCAATATTATCGATATAATTTTGAATTAATAATAATAAAGCTCTATCTACCTCATGTAATTTTATTTGAAATCTAGCTTGTACATTTCACCCTATTTTATATCTAGGGTTATTTAAAATAGTTACAACAAAAGAACCTTCAGCATCGGAGAACCCACTTATAAATGAAGGATTTAAAACTATTTTACTTTCACAAGTTTCGTGTAACGAAAAACTAGCCTCCGGTTGGCGAGGTAGGCGGAGTTTACCTCCGCCAGAAAAATTCCTTGATATGGAAAAATTACAGGGTGAAATTGTAGGTAATGAATTAAAATGTGAATAAGAAAATTTTGATCTTGGATTTTTAACAGGGGAGTTAATAAATCTATAGAAAGCTACTAGAATACCCAAACCTATAGCAGATTCTGCTCCTGCTACAGCTATTATGTATATAGCATATGTTTGGCCTATTATATCATCAATGTTAAGTGAACTTACCAATATTAAAAATGTTATAGCTAAAAGCATTATTTCAATTGAAATAAGCATTAATATAATATTTTTTCTATTTAACACGAATCCTAAAATTCCTATCAAAAAAAGTATTAGTGTAATATTCATTGTATATTTTATAAATTAAACTATTGTATAAATCGAATAAAAGAAAAAGAGTATACATTAACTTATAATTTAAATTATAAGTTAATAGATGGCTAATTAATATCCATAACAAATTATTATGGAAGATAGTATAAGAATCGAACTTATAATTTAAATCTAAATTTTTATTATTTTTAAAGTTTTACCTTTTAAACTAACTATCTTAATTTTTTTTTTTACTTTTATTCCCTAATTATTTTTTATTTAAATATAACATCTCTAAAGAGCGAAGCGTCCTAATAAATAAAATAAGTATGTATAAGATTCGAACTTATATAATAGTAACCGTAGTACTACATTCTACCTTTGAATTAACATACCTTATTTGTACATTTAATATAATAAATGTACAAATAATTTTTACCCCTGGCCTAGCACAGACGCTAGTCCTGTTTATTTTTTATTTATTTTTATTCTTATTATATTCCATTTATTACCTTCTATAAGGTAATTAATTAGATTTCTTTGGAATTAAAAATAAATAAAAAAATTTAAAAAGGCTAAAAACCACAAGAGTAAAAATAAATTAATTCTATATACTAGATAATAGTAAACTAAACTCGGATAAATATAACTTAATATTATTAAACCAGGTATAGGTAATAAACATAATAAAAAATATAGTATTCCGTCGTAGCCGTTATAATATATAAATACAAGAACACTAATATATAAAAAAATTATAAAAGTTATTATTGGTTTAAAATATTTTTGTACCCTTAACTTATTATTTAAATATAATATAAAAAATATATTTGAAATTAACCTCTTCGCATTTAATCGTCATTTTAAATTAAATACAGACCCTATTAATATGAATAAAGATAAAAATATAAATATAGGTATAAATATAGGTAATATTATATTATTAAAGAATAAACTATCATTAATAACAACGTTAAAATTAATAAAAACCTCACTATCGAATAATCAATGATAATATAAAATAAAACCTATATAAACTATACTTATTTTTATATATGTTTTAAAAACTTTAGATTCTAAAGTTTTATTTTCTAAAATTTTAGTTTGTAAAGCTTTAATTTCTAAAGCTTTAGTTTGTAAAGCTTTAATTTCTAAAGCTTTAGTTGAGAATGCTCTTACGTTTATTTTAGGTTTTTTATTTAATTTTTCTAAATTAAACCGAAAACTAAGTGCGCTATAATTTTTATTTTGAGCTAATATCACATCTAAATTTCTTTGAACTAATAGCACATCTAAATTTTTTTTGTGATTATTATTACCATCTCCTATTGTTCCTCCAATCAAGTAAGGAATTTTTCTAAACTTACTGATTCAATTACAATAGGCATAGAACTGTGTAATATACCACAAATCTCAGAACATTGACCATAAAAAACTCCTTCTCTATTTACAAAAACAGACACTTGATTTAATCTACCAGGATATGCATCACATTTAATACCTAAAGCAGGACATGCAAAAGAATGTATAACATCACCAGAAGTAATTATAAATCTAACATGAGTTAATTCAGGAAGAATAACTCTATTATCAACTTCTAACATTCTTAAACCTCCGTCTTCTAAATCAGATTCTGGCACCATATATGAATCAAATTCTATAAACTCTTCATCTGTATTTAAAAAATCAGGGTACTGGTAAGATCAATATCATTGGTGACCCTCTGCTAATACTGACATTGAAGAATCATTAACTTCATCCATTAGATATAATAATTTAAATGAAGGAAATGCAATTAATATTAAAATTACTGCAGGTGTAATAGTTCATATTAATTCTATTAAAGTACCATGATTTAAATACTTGTGTGATATGGGTGATTGAGTTTCAGCGTAATTTCTAATTATAGATAACATTATTCATGCAACAGCAAATAATATTATAACTAGATAATACATAATGTTGTCCGCTCTTTCATTAAAATATAATAAGTATATAAACCCTGCCTGCTTCGCGCTTCGCGCTTCGCGCTTCGCGCTTCGCGCTTCGCGCTTCGCGCTTCGCAGGAAGCTTGCGCCCCGTTATAACCTCCTCAACTAAAACTTAGTTTGAGGTGAACAGCAGAGAGAACATTTATCTTTTAAACTTATTATATTTAATATACCAAGAAATATCTCTACTAATTTGGGTAGTTACTCTACTCTTTACATTCAAATTAAGGTTATTTAATGACAAACTTGTCATCAATATGTTATATACTCTAGATGTTATAAAAGTATAAATAGGTGTATACTCTAGGTGGAGCTTTAGCTAGCTTATTCAGCTAAAGATATACCCAGGCTGCTCCTCCTTCGTAGGCAGGCAGCAGCACAAATTAATTAATCTAGGGCTTTCTATTGTTACAAATTGGCTCTAATTATTATCGTCTTCCTTCCTAAAGATATTCATTTGAAGTTTTATTTTTAATATCTTATCACATCCATCCTTAGTATGATGAGCTTTCGAAGTCATTAGTTTAGCGACTTCCACCCAACATTCAAAATCTTTACGTTTAGAACCTAGTATTGGGAAATTTGTAAAGAAAGGGATGATAATTTTATTTATATCTAGTAACTTAGTTACAATGTAATTATCATAAATCATTCTATTTACCTCAACTCTACCGCAGTTAAAGAAAGAACAAATTTTGTGCATAAGTAAAGAATCCTTACTGTGCTGCGTAATTTGACAACCTAGCACGAATCTAAGTTCATTGTTCTTATTGTAAAGAGACTTTACAAAGAAACAACCCTCAGCATCCACAAAACCAGCTACCCAGTAAGGGTTCAAACTATCAGGAACTAACGCAACGGGAATTTCTTTCCCTTTAATATAGGGAAACTTTTCCTGTAGTTTTGCAGGCAACCCTTTATTAATAGAAGCCCTTATAGCCAGAATTAGATTAAACCCTTCAATAGTTAAATGTTGTTTATTTTTAATTAATTCCAAGGCTTCCTTGAATAGTAAGTAATCTCCTCTTTTTTTTGAGATTAGAGGGTAAAGGTCAAAATGGTTTATAATAACATCTAAATCTTTAATAGCCAAAATTCTAAACTCTACCATATTAGGCCGACTACTAGGTTTTACAACACCTACACCACCAAAAAACTGTTGAAGTAATAATAATAATTTTTCATCCTTTTTATGCAAAGCTATAGAAAAACACGGATTAACATAATAACCTATTTTATATCTAGAGTTTTCACCCATAGCTAAATGAAAACAAGCTTCACCATCACAAAACCCTGTTACATAAGCAGGGTGTAACTTACCCAAATTAGCAGAAGATGCATGTTTTAAGTTAAATTCCTCTGAATGCGAATTCAATCCAAATTTAGGATCCTTCTCGCACGCAGGGTTTAACTCCAAGGAATTTTCCGTATATTTATTCAATAATATAAATATATATAAGATATACACGTTTGCTTCGCAGCCGTATATCTCACGAGTATAAAATAAATTCAATCCGGTTTAGCTGAATACTTACCTAGAAAGTATTTTAATTTTTATATTATTAAATCGAGATTAATATTAAACTATTTTCATCTCCGCGTTTTTACGGCATAAATTTTAGCAAACTATGACCCAACCCGGCGGCGGTGCTACGATGTAAAAAGTCCTCATTAATCGGTTATTATATAAAGCTATTGAGGGAGATTTTGTACTTCGTTTGGCGGTTCTTCTACTAAGAAGCAAGTTGCCGGGAAAGGTTTAAATAAAGCCAGCTTGGATTTTATATTAAAAATGCTGTATATATATTTATTGAGATCCCTTGATTTCTCGAGGGGCTAGAGTACACCTTACAGTGAAAAACTGAAGAGCCGTCTACTCGTTGCTCTTTTACAATAATATAAAATCTTATATTACTGATTTAGATCCGCGATAATCCATTTTGATGTGTTCTAACTTCTATCTCTAACCTTATTACCATACCTTAGTGATTAATTAAGCCAGATAAAAATTTACTTTATATCCTTGGTAGTTAGAGCTTTAGGAGGTCCCCGGAGTTTGACTCTTAAACACGAAAATCATGTAACTCGACCAATCCCTCCATTTGAGGAGTTGCGCTATCTTGAAAATAAATTCCCCAAGGAGTAGGAACATCCATATTTATAAAAAAAAAGCTAGATAAGAACATAATAGGTATAAATAAAAATCTCTAAATTCATAAAAANACATTTGTATAGATCATACACTAAAATCGAAAAATAGAGCCATAGATAAGATTATATATCCAACCTATTACAAGTTAATATAAATAATTTAACTTGTATTAAGCCAGATCTAAAAATAGAGACAAAATGAACAGCCCAAGATTAATGCAAATAATCTTGGTTATATAAGATTCCCACCGCCCACCCTCATATTATACCTTTATACCATATTACACTACATTAGCTAATAAAAAAGAGCGAAGAAAACATTACTCCTGTGTATCCGATACAGGGCGTATTTTTATATGAAACTAAGATCTTTTAAATACTATAATATATCTACCTCTATAAGGTGTATTGATACCTTTTTCTAATTGAGATTTCTCCCTACGAGATAGCGATTTTATGTCTGAGTTAATAGCATTTGCTGCCCTACGAATAGATTCATAAGTAGTAGTAAGTTTAGTCTCAATATCTGTAATTTCTACTTCAATACCTGGCTTGTTAAGTTTTGTTCTTTTCAATGCGGCTGCTCTAATAAGATCTATAGACTCGGCGGTGTGTTTTTTACCATAAAAATTATTGTTAACTCCTTTACGAGACTCACTCATGAGTTTTTTAACTTCCTCATTGTGTTTTCTACCTAATGCAAGAGTACGCAATTTTTCTATACTTTCAGGTGTATGTACATAACCGCTAGAATTTCCAGCTAACCTGATAATGTTATATTCGGGGTTTAACATATTTATTCATTTTTGTTCACATTTTATAAGATTATCTGAAGTTGTGTATTGGAGTATAACCAAATAAAAATTAGCCATTCCATGTTTATATAGAGCTCTAACCATGTATATATTAGCACGAGCAACATAGTATCAATCTTGGTAGTAATCACTTAATCTGAGGTCTAAAAGGTCACCACTACCAATATAAAATTTTCCATTTACATTATTAAATCAACAATAGACTCCTACTTTTCCGTTATTATCTTTACGAATAAGTTCACGAGATTCTTGAGGATTTTCATAAGTTTTAAGACCTAATTTACTAATAGATGAAAGAGAGAAAACAGTACCATATGATTGCGAAACAACACCGTGTGAACTATTATTAGTATTATTACCTATACCACATTTAGAGCTAAACAACCTTTTATCTCATAAACCGAATACTAAAGGATATGAAAATTTACCTATTCGAATAAAGAGCTTTGCGCCGTAAGATGAAATATATGTAAAATTAAGCGATCTGGCTTTATTTGAAATTAGCAGCTTATATAAAGCAACCGTATAATTCTCTGAGATTAAGCAACATATAATAATAAAAATGCCATCATCAAAGCAAATAATCCAGTAGCTTCACTAAAAGCAAAACCTAAAATAGCATATGAAAATAATTGACCTCTTAAAGAAGGATTTCTAGCTACTCCTAAAATTAACGCTCCGAAAACTACACCAATACCTACCCCAGCTCCAATTAAACCAGTAGTTGCTAAACCAGTACCAATTATTTTAGCAACTTGAATCATGTTTATTAGATAAGTTAAAAAATATCATAATAATCTTTTATTTAAAATTAGGTTTAAATTATATAAAGTATTTAACTTTATATAATAACCTGTATAATATTTAACGAGTTACTTTTATCTCTTAAATATTAATTTACTAAATTCTAATTAATTTAAAAGTATTAATATTTAGTTAACATGTAAAATAATGTACGAACATCATAGTATTACCATCTATTTAGTTTTATTTCTATGCGCGCTGCTTTGCAGCACAAACTTTAAATATTTAATACTTTTTCAGATAAGTTATGTAACCCTACACGATAATTAGCTTGTCTAGTAAAATATGAGATACCTTATACGTATATAGCGAATATAGAGAAAATATAACAGCAACGCGTATTTTCGCAGAGTTATATTTAAATAAAAATCTATAAATTTTGTGTTACCCTGTATACAGAGAAAAAGATTAGCACTATATTTATCAGCTGCGTTACGCTAGGCAGCGCTGCGCAGCGCACATCTTAGTTTATTATATAAATTAATATAAAAATAACGAATATATGAAATAAAAAGAGGTCTATCCTCAATTTATTAGTTAATTTCATTGAAAACTCTTTCAATTACAACTGTGACCACTTCTACTATATGATCCACATCTTTAGCTGTAATGTTATAAGGAGGATGAATCATAATATGATCCCCATTTAATCCATCTGCTCCTCCCGTTCCTTGATATATTGTCATATTATACTCTGACAATGCCAAGTTAACAATTGTTTGAGTCAGCTTAATATTGGTATCGAAAGGCTGCTTAGTATTTTTGTCCTCGACTAATTCTATACCTCAAAAAAAACCTTTACCTCTAATATCTCCTACGTTAGGATGGTCCTCTAACTTAGCCTTTAAGCTTTCCCCTAAATAAACACCTAATTTAGATACATTATCTATCAAATTATTTTCTTCTATAATTTGGTGAACATTCCATGCAGCAACCGCCCCTACAGGTACGGCATCGAAGGTAAGCCCATGAATAAATTGTTCAGTTTTCAATGCCTCACATACCTTAGGAGTAACTAAGATAGCCGAAATAGGATGATATCCACCCCCAAGTCCTTTACCAATTATAAATACATCAGGTACAACACCCTCTTCCTGTCATGTATGTAAAGTACCAGTTCTACCCATACCACACATAACTTCATCTAATACAAAAAGAATACCATGTTTATGACAAACTTCTTGCATGGCTTTTAAATAACCCGGTACAGCTGGAACACATCCAAGTGCAGCTCCACTGACAGGTTCCATTAAAAAACACATAATTTTTTCCGCTCCTATTTCATTAATTTTATTCTCTAATTCCTGAGCTTTTTTAATAACAAAGGTTGCGTAGGATTCGCCATCTATTAGTTGACGGTAAGGATTACAGGAACTAATGTATTCAACATTGTCCGTAAGAAGAGGATAGAAAGGTAGTTGCCGTATAAGAAAACTTGACACACTTAAAGCACCAATAGTATTACCATGATAACTATTATAACGAGTAATAATAATATGACGTTCAGTTTCTTTATCTTGATCGTAAAAATATTGACGAACTAACTTTAAAGCTGCTTCTGTTGCGTCAGAACCTGACCCAGTTAAATAGACTTTTGTCAAAGGATCTCCTGTACTACGTGCAAGAAACTCATTCAATTTTAAAACATCCTTATCTTTTCAATAAGATGTAGATAAATAATGAGTACCCTCCGAGTATTTATTCATCATGGCATCGATTACTTTTTGGTTACCATAACCAATACAAGCGGCTGCTGCTCCTGAAGCTGCATCAAAAATTTCTCTACCATCATCTGTATATAAGTAAGAACCCTTTGCACTAACTATAATAGGGTAATGTTTCTTTAAATGATGATTTAAAGAATTATTTAAATTATTATCTAAATTAGAAATAAATTTACCTCGTAAAATCGCTATAAATTCTCTTTTCATTATTTTCCTCCTTGGTTGGTTCACACACAGCAGCGGACTTAAAATAATTTATTCCTTTTTTATCTCCTGAAAAATTACCTATTAATTCTGTAACATTAGATGATTTTACATTAAATGAAGTAATAACTTGTCTACTATCTATTTTTAATGCACTTTTTCCTAATTCAAATACAAATCCTATAGTTATTATAATTATAAATAATAATGCTATGGTTAATCCATAAATATCATTTACATATTCACTTAATGCAAAAGGAAAAGTTAAAAGAATTTCTAAATCCAATAATAAATAAACCAATGCAAATATAAAAAATTTAATACCAAATTGTGTTCTATTTTGACCTAAAAAACTATGAAACCCACATTCAAAAATAGAATATTTTTCTTGATAAGGATTATGAGGAGCTAAAATCAAATTAACTATTAAGAAAACCAAAGCTAATATAGATACAAATAAAAAGAAAAAAGTCATGCTACTCATTTAATTATTAAATAAAATCTGTACTAATATAGTACCCATATTTAATCATTCTTTATTCATAAATATAAATAATAATATTATTAAAGTTATACTAGATATTGTTATAGATATAGGACTAGACATAACTACATTATTATATTTGAAATCTAAATTTTTTATTAAAATACCATTATTATTATAAATATAACCTAATAATTTTCTATCTTTTAATAAAGAACTTATTTTATATTGAGGTTTATAAAAGAAAATTTCTTTTATAATATTAAGGTAATAAACAGCACCTACTACGCTAGTTAATATTGCGACTAAAGATAAAAATACATAACCACTATCTAAAGCAGCACTTAATACCATCTGTTTTGCAAAAATTCCTACTAATGGAGGAACACCTACAAAAGAAAAAATAGTTATAGCTAAACTTAAAGCTAAAATAGGATTAACATAAAAATAACCTCTTAATTGGCTAATTAATTGAACAGGAGAATTGTTTTTATCTAATAATTCTTTATGTTCTTTATTATCTGTAACATAAAAATAGAAAGAAAATCCTATTGCTACTAATATAATAAATGCATTTAAATTACTTATAGAATATTGCATTAAATAAAACACAAAAGCTTGTATTGATTCTATGCTTGTTATACTTAAAGCTAATAATATAAAACCTACATGGCTTATAGTACTATACGCTAATAATCTTTTTATTCGGAACTGTGTTAAACCAACTACTGTTCCTATTATTAAGGATAATAAAGAACTCATTAATAAACCGAAAGTTCAATTAAAATCAGAAAAAGAATTACTTGTAAAATAAACTATTTCTAATAACAAAATAAAAATAGATATTTTAGCGATTATTGCTACAAAAGTAGTAACTATTGTAGGGATTGCGTCGTAAACGTCCACGGCTCTCAAATTTATCATGCAGATTCTTAAAAATAACAACTTTCCTGATCTCTAGCCTGGAGGAGTACTTCGTAAGAAGAGTACAGAGTTCTCTCCTCCCTTACTTCGTAGGCTCAATGATCCAATAAATTTAAAGTCTTCCTTTGTTCATTCCAGCCTTAATTTTACGAATATTTTTAAAGCCTTCCTTAGTTAAATGAGCTTTATTATTAATCAAATTAGCTACCTTACATCAATCGGAAAAATCTAAGGATTTTACACCTAGAATAGGGAATTTCAGGAAGAAAGGTATAACCTTTTCAAAATTATCCGTGAAACTACGACACTTAAACTCAGTAAAACTTTTATAAGTATATACCTTACCAAATCCAAAGTAATCTACTAAACTTTTCATCAAGAGTTCATCACGCGAGTGTTGAATTAATGCAAAAGTTAGGGTTACACGTCCTTCAGTTTCATTAGATATAGAATCTCTTATACTTACCATGAAAGAACCATCACCTGAAGTAAACCCGGCTACTCATTGAGGATCTATCGATTGGACATTTATATTCTCTACTTGAGGTCTAGGTACTGCAACAGTATTAGGAAAAGCTTCTATCAATGAGGGTGTCAACCCTTTGTTCAGAGTAGCCCGTAAATTAATAATAGCTTTAAGACCACAAGCTGTCAAGTGTTCACCTTGTTTTATAATCATAACTGCCTCTTTAAATAAAAGATAGTCCGCACGTTTCTGAGTAATTAAAGGATATTTATCGAAGTGAGGTATTACTTCAGTTAATATTTGATTTAGAGAACTGATTGTGAAATCAATACAACCACCTCTCTCTTTACTGATTCTCCCTATTCCTCCAAAATAACTCTGAATATGTTTCAATAGTTCAACGTCCCTTTTATGTAAATTAATAATAAAGTTCGCTTCGATTTGTCAGCCTAAAGTATTTCTAGGAGCTTTTCTAATAATAATAGTAAAACACCCTTCAGCATCAGCGAAACCGGTAGCAAATAAAGGTAAGATTGTTAAGTTCTTGTCAGTTGGAATATTTGTAGTTCTAATACAGGAAGTAGTATTTAATCTTGTAAAAAGTTGTGATTGAAGAATCTGTTTAGAAGGGATTTTGATTAAAGGATTTCTTTCGAAGCCTGTTAGAGTGCATCTTAAACATGGTGAAAAAACAGCATGTCAATTACCGTACACTCGTTGCTCTTTTACAGATAATATATCTGATTTAGATCCGCGATTGCCCATTAATCTTTCGATTATCTTCTGACTTATTACCTTACATGAATAATTACTTCATCCACTCGTAACCTTTCAGTTACAGCTTGGTACCAAAAGCTTTAGGGTGTCCCCGGAGTTTGATAGTCTATCCCAAATAGAAGATTTCCCTAATCCTCTTGCAGGAGATCAAAAATGAAAAGGTGCAGCACTAACTTTAAATAAGAATCCTATACTAAAAATAAGTAAAGAAAAATTTATATAATAAGGTTTATATCAAGAATTTATATTATCACTTATGCTAGTAATAATATACAAACCATCCATATTAGTTGTTCCAGAATTTGCGTATAATAAGGCGGATCCTAACAAAATAAAACATGAGCTTAATCCACCTAATAAAAAATAAATTAAACCACCTGTTGTAGCTAATTCTGAATTTCTATAAATTGTACTTAACAAATATAAACCATAACTTTGTAACTCTATTGATAAAAAAATAGAAACTAAATCATTAGTAGACATTAAAAAAATTGCTCCACTAACTACAAATAATAAAATTAACGTAAACCGGATTCTTCTTATAAATTCTAAATAAACATTTATAATCGTAACAACAAAATACAACTATAACCTATCAGATGTATCTACATAGACACTATAAATTTATTACAGATAAATTTATTATCTATTATACATCGCATCTTTAATTGTTTTTATTAATGCAATACCTTCAGAAGTTAAATGCATTTTATTTTCTATTAATAAAGATACCTCTTTGAATCTTTCAAAATCTAATAATTTTACTCCTGAAAGATTATATTTTAATAATAATGGAATTACTTTTTGATTTAAATCTGAGGATTTTGTTATGATTAATTCAGCTGTTCCTCGATTAGATGATCTTCTCACTACTCCGCATTTAAAAAAAAGAGAAAGTCTTTCTAGTAATTTAATATCTTTAAGATATTGACTTAAAGAAAAAGATAAACTTACTGCATACCCGCCTTTTCTTTTATTATTTTCGTAAAGAGAGATATAAAAAGAACCTTCAGCAGTTATAAATCCTGCCAATCAATTAGGATTTAAACTAAGAGGTAATTTAAATTCGGGTAAAACAGTAGGCAATATATCAGGAAATTCCTCTTTTACTGCAGTAGGTAATCCTTTGTTTAAATTAACTTTAAGTGAGAAAACTTTTTTTAAACCAGGTAGAATATTATGTTCCCCTTTTTCCATAAGAAGTACTATTTCCTTAAATAACCAAAAATCTTTTAATTTTTGGGTAACTAAAGGATATTTATCAAAATGAGGTATAATGTATTTTACTATGTCTTTTACAGACCCTACTGTATAATAAACTACTCCTCTTTTACTTATATATATGTTACCTGTTTTAAAGAAATCTTTAATTTGGACTAAAATATCTAAATCTTTTAAATCTAGTCCAATAGTAAACACAGGAACAATTTTTCAACCTATTCCTGCTTTTTTTTTTGTGATAGAAACCGAGAATGAACCATCCCCATCTGTAAAACCAGTTACAAATCAAGGATTTAACTTAAATCCGTCTTTCTGTATAAAATATTGAATATTTTTAGTTTCTTTTGTTACTATTGTTGTTGTTGTTTTTGTAGAATATAAATGTTTATTTAGAATTTGATAAGACAGAGATCCGTATAAGGTAATTCTTTCGAACCCTCTAAGAGTACACCTTAAACTATTAAACACATTAAGATTTAATAATCAACTGCCGTCTACTCGTTGCTCTTTTATAATAATATTTTTAGATATTATTAACTTAGATCCGCGATTGTCCATTTTTCGGTTTTTAATACCGAGAGTTCCTGAAAAATACATCCCATAAATATTATACACAATAAAGTATAATAAAAGAACCATCTTTTGACTTGTTACCGTACTTGAGTAATTAATTCAACCACCACGGAAAATTTTTTCCAGATTTGGTATCAAAAGCTTTAGGAGTTCCCCGGAGTTTGACAATTTATCCCATAATATTTTACATATTAGTTGTTTAGGGTATTCTATGATCTTTAAATGTTCTCCCATTTTATTAATAATTTTTGTTCTATAAAATATAAAATTATTAAAAAATAAATCTTTTAAAGATGAATGTTCTTTAACTCAAACTTTTCTAGGGAAAAAACTAGTAAGTTGTAATATTAATATGCAAACTAAAAAAANCAAACATATGAAATATTTGAGTTATATTAGTTACATGAAGTAAACCTCCGTGTAAACCAACCCCTTTATTTATAAGAGATAAACTCACTATTTCATGTAAAAAGCAATATATTAAAGCAATTATAGCTATTCTATTAAAAAGTATTGACATATCTCGTCTTAAAGTGACGGCATTAGAAAATAATAAACATAATATAGATAAAGTTATCATAATATAGTTTTAATATACCAAATATCGGACCCAACCAGGAGAGAAAATCGAATTCTCATCTTTAATGCATGAAATTAAGGTTTTACCTTTAAACTATCCTGATTTGACAAAAAAAATAGTTGCAGTATACAGGGCCTTAGTATCAGCACCATAAAAATGTATTTTTTTTATTAATCGATGCACCCTAAAGCGTATATACTTGACGCTCAATTATTTATATGAAAACATTGTTCAGCTGCAGTAAACCCTGCCATTCAATCAAGATATCCTACTATAGGATTTTTAATTAAAGGTCTAAGTATTTGTAATTTTAAATATAACCCCCTGTTTATAGAAGCCCTGATATTTAGTAAACCTTCAGATGTAATATGATATTTTTTATAATATTTATTTTTTTTTTACTATTTTTTTTTGTATTTTAAGTCTGCTTACATACATTTTTTTTGTTCAATCACAATGAGATAGCGACCAATAATTAAATTATAACCATCCAAAAGTGTGAAAGTTACATCTAAATAATAGCTTATTAAAAAGAATTTTAACCATATTAATAAATATTACGAATACTTATCTTTTACCCTTAAACTAACGCCTATGCTAGATAGAAAGGTAAATAAATATTTAATACTTTTTATCACTATTTTATTGCGTAAATATCCCAGGTAAAGTGCTAAATAATTTAAATAAATACTAATAGCAAAAACAGTTTTAACTTTTTAACCTACACTTACTAGAGATTTTTTATAAATCTTGCAAATAAAAGATCATTCCCCCCCCCCNGTTTACGAAACCATAAATATAATAAGGTATTTTATAAAAAATAAAATTTTTTGTGTATACAGTATATACTCGTGATGGCTCATCACATGTGTGAACCAATCGGGCTTAAAAGGATACTCTAGTATTTAATTAAGGTAAAATTAGTATTTAACTACTGCTAGAGAGTGAACCTAGGGTGCTTGCTGCCTGCTGCTTGCTGCGCTATATACAGCTAGGAAGATAATTATAAAAAATTTATATTTATATGGGATAATGCCCTGGCTCGAACAGGGAACAGTCTGATCCACACTCAGGCGCTCTACCTATTGAGCTACATCATCCTTATGAAAAAGGTACAAAAATATTCATTAAATTATATTTATTATTTTTAGTAAATAGATATAATTGGAGTGGCTTTAGTAAAATTAATGACTTACCTTTTAGTCTAGATCACATGAGGTAAATACGACTTTAACGGATAAATATAGTAAGACTAAACCTTTTTAATATATTAATATTATAGGCGCTGCGATTTAATTTTTATTTATTTTTATTCCTATTATATATATTTATTTATTATAAGGCAATTAAATATAGTAATTTGTGCTGCAGCTGCTGCTGCTGCTGCTGCTGCTGCTGCTGCTGCTGCTGCTGCGAAGCAAGCAAGCAAGCAAGCAAGCAAGCAAGCAAGCAAGCAAGCAAGCAAGCAAGCAAGCAAGCATGCATGCACTAAAAATAAATAAAAATTTTAGGAACAGGAACAGGAACCAGGCTTGCATATATTATTAGCATGCATATATTATTATAAACATTAAAATTAATAATTTTTATAAAAATCTATTTTAATAGTTTTTACATCATTAAGGAGAACAGGACTTGAACCTTTACAATCTTTCGATCAGATAATCCTAAATTACCTATGTTTACCTATTACACCATCTCCTTTTGTATTATTAATTAAAAAGTTAAATATGTATCTATCAACCATAAAACATAGAGTTTACCTACCTCTCTTCAATCTCAGGATTTATCTATGAATCAAACTAAAAAAAAATATCCACTCTAAGGTAGTTTATAATTTAGACTCTAATTCTTTTACTATAAGTATCTGCCATACCTCGCTAATATAAAAAGCATAAACTTCATTGTATAATAAATGATAAATAGGTAAACTTATTAAGGTAAGTTATAATGCGTTACCTCTTTATTAGCCTCCACGCATTTAAAATATAAATTAAGCAATTGTGCATTAACTTAAAACTAGCGTCAAGTATATACGCTTTAGGGTGCATCGATTAATAAAAAAAATACATTTTTATGGTGCTGATACTAAGGCGGTTTATTTATCTTCATTTTTTTTATACTAAGGTCATTTTCTAGTGTGTATATTTGCGCATTAATAATATTCATGGCTCGAGTTAAAGCCTCCGAAGAAGTAAAATCCTATAAGCGAATATAGGTACCCTATACTGCGGATAAGGTGTAGTAATTAAAGGACTTTTATTAAAAGTACGAGGTTTAAATATAAACTTATAATTTCTATAGAAATTATAAGTTTATAGATCTTATTATTACAACAATTAAATAAAAAAAAGATACAAACCTCCATATACGAAGACAAAACAAAAAAAAATAGCGTGACTAGCTTGATCTCTCCAACCTGGGCCTTTTTATAGAAAGGCAGTATATTAAATCAATTTTTTCTAGACTAGACCCGCTTATAATTATACGCATGATGAACCAGGAAAATTACATGTAAAATACTGCGCTGTTGAATCATACAGTTATTAATAGTTTTCAATGTAATTCAAAAATTCAAGAATCAAAGTGTGTATTTTTATCTGAGTATATAATTAAAAAATGTAGGAAAATATCTACATTTATATGTCTAAGGTAAGATTTTAACTTGATACCTAAGAAGCTTCTGGTCTATCCTTTTTAGTTACACTTAGTTTAACGATTAAAATACATCTTTATATAGTGGGCTAAATACCTACATGAACGATAAATAACTCGAATAGATTATATTTATCCTATAATAAACTTATGTTGGAGTGACTCGAACACTCAATAGTAAATACCAAAAATTTATGACTTACCCGATTAGTCCACAACATATTTAAAATTTACTTCTATATAAAGTAACTTTATTCTTTTTATAAAAGTAAATTTATTANTTTTCCTTTTTACAAATATATATCTGTTTATCTTTAAAAATAAAACTAGAGCCTGAATATAACCTAATATGGACTGTAGGATATTATACGTTTAAAATTTTAGCAAGCTTACCTATAGAGTCAAAATAATGAACAAGATTTCCATTAGAAACCCCTAATAATTATACAACTATTGGTCTAGCATTCGTACGATACTTCCCTAATGATTTGATAAAAGTTCTTCTTTTATTTAATAATTAGAACGAGAAGAGTCCTCTACTAAATTAGCTATTTCAGAAAACAATAGATAGAAATCTATTTTAGGAGACTCCGAAGTAGGCGAACGATTATTATTAATTTGACTTATAATACGGCTTATTAAGTATTTACCTACTGGCTGATAATGAATCCCTAACTTAAAAATTTTTAAGAGAACTTTTCAATCACAGTAAACAGTAATCCAGATATTTTTTACTTTGTCATACGACACCATCAAATAAAAGAATTACCACAGAATCTAAAAAATCCCTACCTTTTACACTTAAAAGAAACAAACCTTTCTCTTTCATGTCAATTCTTATCTCGCCTTCTTTATTATAGCTTAAATTACTTTTAACTCTGGTGAAATTGTAAAAAAAAGTTCTGTATTTCAACTAATAAATATTTATTATCTTTATATTTAATACCTAATAATAAAGCATTCTTATGAGATTAAAAATAATAGGAATAGTCTCCTTCTACGAAACCTAGTAATCAATAAGAAGTTATATTTATTTCATGGTCTTCTGGTAAATAAAAATTAGATTTAGTATAATTCCTCTAATACTATCTATATAATTCTTTACTTCATTACGAGCTTCACCGCTATTATTTTCCATGTAAATTAAAAATGCGCTGCGCAAGCTAAAAAAATCCAAAAAATTAAGATGTTATATACTGTTTAAGTTATATTTAAAGAAAATCGACACAATAACTGCAATTTCACTTTTAAGATTAACCTTAAATATAGCTTCTGGTTTGCTTTGACTAACCATAACTTTTCCTATATTTAAGTTATCTTTTATAAAATTTAAAACATTCAGATCATCTATATGAAGTTTAATTTTAAATTTAAAAGTAAAAGAACTAGCTTTATTTGGAGATATAAGAAAACAACCTTCAGCATCCGTAAAACCT
This sequence comes from Lasiodiplodia mahajangana, assembly GCA_029590625.1. Taxonomy (NCBI): domain Eukaryota; kingdom Fungi; phylum Ascomycota; class Dothideomycetes; order Botryosphaeriales; family Botryosphaeriaceae; genus Lasiodiplodia; species Lasiodiplodia mahajangana. Next base: position 76,779 of record JAPUUL010000001.1, on the reverse strand, counting down.
CTAAATCATTCTAAAAAATCAGGTGTTACATTAAAATTTCTATTTTTTTTCATATTTATATTATTAAAAAAAAAAGTTCCTACGTTACGCTATAAACCCGATAATCCTAACGACAAAAAATACAGACGATAAGACTTGAACTTACATGGGATTAGCCACTCTGGCCTAAACAGAGCCTGTCTACCAATTTCCAGCACATCCGCTGCCTGAGATAGGACTTGAACCTACAGCCAAAGAAGCTTCAATTCTCTGCTCTACCAATTGAGCTTCTCAAGCTAAATTATTAGAAATTAAAGAAATCCGGAGATTTTATTTTAATTTTATCCAATTTAAATTAAAACATAAAAATAAACAAAAATAAAGAAAAATAACCTATTTATAAATATACCTGGTATTTAGGTAAATCATCGAAACTATTTAACTTAATCAATAATATTTATACGGTCTTTATGTAATAATAAAATATTGCAAAAATCTAACTTATATATCACACTCGTTATTTACACTTCATATTTTTAGCCTTATAAAATTAACCTTAAAATTCCAGCAAATACAGATTAAAATCTTCGCATAAAAAAAAATAATTTAAATTAATAATATAACAATCTTCTGCAACTAAAATAAAATTATCACGCTCTCATATATTTATCGTATTTAAAATAAAAAAAAAAAATAATAGTACAAATTAACCTAACTAGGTTATTTACTTAGAAAGTTGATGAAACTCGAACTCATTAAGCTTAACAAAATAAAACTTTTACCATTTATACAACTTTTATAAATCACTAGTAATTAATTCTTATCACTAATAAATATTTTATAAAATATTTATTAATATATTTTGTTACATTTTCTATTAATATCCTTTTATTTTTTTTTATTTAACAAAATGAGACTAATTTCTCTAATATTAAAACTAAGCTGGAGAAACTCTGATTCGAACAGAGACTAATAATATGCAACAATATTGTACTACCTTTATACTATTCCCCCTTATTAATCTTACCTATTATTGTACTACCTATTATGCAACACCCCCTATTAGGGTATATTAATAGTATTAAATTCTACCTGACCTTTATATACATGTAATTAAATTAGAACCTTAAATTTAAGCATTTTTGGGTTATATGATAAATACTATTTTTATAAAAATGATTTATCTTTAAATATTTAGCTAAGTATGAATGATATATATTAATAAAGCCGCTCTTCTAATAGAAGTAAAAAATGTATTTATTTAGTGTTAACCTTTTCTACTTTTAAAGGGAACGCTTAAGAATTAGCAGATAATTTTAGTTTAGTACTTTCAGAACATATTAAACCTAATTTACTTTTTTTTACGGGTTCTATTGAAGCACTAGTATATTTAAATCTTTCAATAGATCCTGCTATTTTTAATATATTATATTCTGGTTTAAATTTAAATAAAATTGTTCTCTAATAATATGTTTTTTACTACAATACTCCAAGCTATCTAATTTAAAATTAACATAGTTTTATTTTAAAGCTTTATATGTCCTACTGTTACTTTTCTTTAATTCTCTTATTAAATAACCTTTGTTAAAATAATCATTGAATCTTCGAGATAAATTTATAGAAGACCCTATATAAAATTTATCTGAAACTATATTAGTCCATAAATATATACCGGATTTATTATTATTTTCACTAAATACTTGAGTTTTTTGTTTATAAGGCTCTAAATAATAATTAACATAAGTAATCTTGAATTTTTTTTTGGGGTTTTTATGTATTAATCTTAATAAAATGTGCCCCCCCCCCTTTGCACTAATTATCCGAAAAAGGACTCGAACCTTCACGGCTGCTAACCGACAAAGCTTAAATTTGTTGTGTATACCAATTTCACCATTCGGATTTGTTTGCACTGTCTACCTATTACAGCACTCGGATTAAGGCTAAAGTGATTTGAACACTTAGTGGTACTGTCATGAGCAGCATGCTTTACCTGTTAAGCTACAGCCTCTTAGAGGGAAACTTATATGAATATTTAAACCGCATACGAAGCGTACATAATTATATAATCATATAAAAGTAAAATATACATTATATGATTGAATACCTAAAAATATATCTCAGATAGTACTTAGCATATTTTTTTTATAAGTTCAGATGCGTACAAAGGATTTGCACCTTTATCATTTGGTCATGAGCCAAATATGTTACTATTACACTAACACGCACTATTCAAATTATTTCACTTTTATTTGTATAATTACACACTTTTTATAGTGACATTTCACTCACTTTTGTGTGGTAAAATCTACAGAAGCCTCCCTGCCATTTCATATTTCATATTTCATATTTCATATTTCATATTTCATATTTCATATTTCATATTTCATATTTCATATTTCATATTTCATATTTCATAGGAGGCGCACATCCTATTTTTTTAATATCTAAATAATTTACATAATATTATTATCGTATTATATGTTATAAATAATATATTTACTACTAATAAACCTGCACTCATATCATCATCGCAAGATTTACATGTTGAAAGATGCCTGTATACGAAGAGTAATACGAAAGATTCCTGTATACCAAAGGTAAATCCAAAGATAATAAAGGTATTAGCTGTGAATCATCCATCATTGAAAGAGCTTCTACACCTTACCCTTTTTACCCTTNAAAGGTAAAAGGGGGTAAAAAGGGTAAAAAAAANGGGGCATTGATATTCTTAGCTGTACACAGCTAGGCTATATTACTATAATATTAATACGAATAATAAAGTTATTTACTTTTAAATTTTGACAGCATAGAGGACCTTAAGGCCGCTTAAGCGACCCTGCGGTTATTACCTCGCATAGTGTTATTAACACTACTAACGCTAAAATGACGGAGGTATACCACCATAAATAATAAAGCAAGGTAAATAAAATACACGCTTCGCTTTATATTTTATACAGGGAAAATTACGCGTGATTCTTTAAATTATTATTTGTTATAGATTTAGTCATAGTGTTTCATCCTATTTTTATTATCATTATTATATAAAAATGTACGAAAATCTCTCTACTTTTATTTAGATTAGACGGGGATCGAACCCGCGATAGTGGCTTTGAAAGAACCATGTCGTACCACTTGACCACTAATCCTATAATAGCCTTTAGGTTACCTCGTAACCTAGACTGCTGTGTAGCCCAAATATAAAAATAGTTATTTTTAACATATCTAAATGAAATACCATTAAATTATACCATCAATTAAAATAATACCACTTTACGTAGATAAATTAAATTATTATTAAATTGAAATTTATTAGATATTTGCACTCTGTTATAAACTATTTATAAAGATACTACTTTTAGCACATTCTCTTAGCTAATTAAATTTTTTAACTACGTTACCACTATAAAATTAAAACAGTTATACAGCTTTATTAGTATTTAGATATTTATTTAATGAACACTATTCCACCTATTGCATAATTAGATGGCTGACTACTTAAAATTTATAGATCTTCTAAAAGTTTTTATTTATTAACTAATAAACCTTGGATATATTTAACCTACTATGAATAATTTGACCTACAATTTAAGTCAATAATTATTGACTTTAAGATAAATAATGTAAACTTTTATTAAAGATACTTAAGATAGCTTTACCGCCACAATAATCTAAGTAATTTTTACTACAGTGTACTGCGTACTGCGTACTGCGTACTGCGTAGTAATATTAGTATAATTACTTTTAATTAGTATAATTACCTTTAATTAGTTAACTATATAAGTAATTAAAGGTAAACAACACCTAAACAGTATAGTTTATAAAGGGGGGGGGGGAATTTATTAAATTAGTAATTATTACTTTATTTGATAATTTAATCATAGCTGTATGGTTCAACAGCTATGAATATTTATTAATAGCTGTCTGTATAAAGCGCAGATATAAATAAATCTTGTCTCTGCGTTGTAAACAGCTTAAATAGGTCAAGTGTTTATTAAACACTTGGATTGTTTTAAAACTAAAAAATAAGTAGCCCCGTGGCAGTATCGCACTGCCTTCTATTGATTACAAAACAATTGCATTACTATTTATGCTAACAAGGCAAAATAATGTAAGATATATATAAAATATTTAGTGTTTTACAAAATTAGTACTTAGTTCCTTAAAATCTCTTGATTCTTACAAACAAAGCCTATGTTATCATTATGTTAAAAAACATAATTAATTCGTACTGTTCTGGTACGTATATGAGAAATATCCAAAGGTAAGCTTCGTGCCTATATGCTTTCAGCACTTATCTTTGACTAACATAGCTTTCCTGCCGTGCCTATACTATATTACTACTCAAGTGAAAGTAGGATAGTCCTATATAATTTAAATTAATATTTGGACATATAAACAACAGGTAAACCAGAGATTAATAATTATGCTATTTCAATATTAATATTAATATATTAATATACCAAGTTCCTTGCGTACATAGGTTATTCCTTATTATATTCTAATTCCCTCTAGAAGATAGAAACCATACTGTCTCACGACGTATTTAACCCAGCTCATGTAACTTTTTAATCGACGAACAGTCGTACCCTACATAGTTCCTGCATCCATGAGGATAAGTTAAGCCGACCGAGTCTCACGATATATAGCTGTGATCTTTTAAGTATTCACAACTCCGTCTTATCAAATTTATTTATAGAGACCCCGACTGTACATTAAGCAGCATTTCAGCCACCCCTGGGTGGACCAGTCTGTAGCGATATATTAAAATACCGACGGTCTCAACTACGGAACGTCTTGACCGTTTTCACCCAAGTAGGTTAGGATTCTAAACTTCTAAAATCCTCCATACTTTAGAAATATATTTGATTTAATTCTTGCTATATTCTTCTCCTATAAAACAAATTAAAGGTTAGTATGGTCCTAAGATCAACCTTTCCCCTTTTCACTAAATTTTTTATTTATTTTGTCTTTAGTAGCATCCATCCTTCTTTAGAAGGCAGGCAGCACCAAATAAATCTACTTAATTCCCTTATATAAGGTAATAAATGGAATATAATAGGAGGCATATTCTTCGCACAAAATAAATAAAAAATAAAAGCACGCACACACTTCTGCGACTCGATGAAAAAGGTAATGAGTAAATGGATTTTCATTCCATTTATCTTTTGCGACTTTTAAGGCATCGCTTTCTTAACAAATACCCTCAATATAAACTGTAGGGATAATAACTAAATTTTTAGCTATTATACATTATTTTTTTTTTCTTTAACTTCGTGCAACACGAATTTATAGATACCACGGTAAGGATTACCTGACTTGGATTTTAAATTATCTCTTATTGAACCTTTAGGAAAACCAAGTAATTTTTCAGCTTGGCTAATTGAAGTATAATTAGTCTCCTCTTTAGTTGCTAGATTTGAAACAGTAATTCCTATACTATTTTTCTTGGCAAGTGAAAGATTAGCTCTATGTTCTTCAGTAAATTTTCGCCCAGTCTTGGTTTTACTTATTTTGCCTTTGGTCTCGCTAGATAAAATTGACGCTACCTTGGAATCTACCATTTTTAATTTGGCCTCTTCAGAATGAATTTTACCATAAAAATGATTATTTTCCCCTGTATTTGTATTTAACTTTGATTCACTTATTCTTTCTTTAGCTTCTTCGCTATGTAGTCTTCCTAAAGTAGAACCCGCAGTGGTACATATGTTATAGACAGGTTGAAATAGATCAAAATAATATTGCTCTCTTTGTATTAGAATTTCCTTGTTACAATATTCTAATATATAAAGTCTAAAAGCTGAATAACCTGCTTTTAATAGAGCATTATTAATGTATCTAGTTGGATACTTGGCAAGATGGTTTAAATTATAATAAGAAGCTAATCTACGACTAAGGTCAATAGAACTTCCTATATAAAATTTTCCATTCTCCTTATTTTCTCATAAATATAATCCAGACTGTCCTTTATTATCCTTAATAACAGTTAATTTATCTTTATCAGCGTCAAAGTAAATCTTCTCATACTTAATTTGATTTAATAATCCTATTTGATCCGTAGTAGAATAGAAACATTTTGGAGAGCAATTTAACCCTAAACCACCACAAGAAAAATAAATACGCAATCCAAAACTTTTAAGGGAAGAAATCCCATATAATCTTAATATTATTTTTGTAACGTGTTTTTGTTTAATAGAGTTTTAGTTAGTGGGAATTTCGGTTAGAGGCAACTAAGAATAATGCATGAGGATTAGGCAGTGCCCGCTCTCACTACGCACTGAGAGGGTTTTCGTCTCTCAGAATTACGTAATCTAGCCTATAATAAACTTATATCTCATCTATAAAACGGCTGGAGGTTGACTTGTGACCAACTCAAAGCTAAAAAACTGTGCAACCCCTTCTTCTATTCGCATATCTCTAACGTAGATTTTTACTTCTTGAAACTCCCTGATCAAGTATTACAAGGTAATTAAATGGAGGAGATGAAGAGGGAAGGGGCGTTAACCCGGCCCTAGCTTATCGATCGCCTCGCTCGATCTGTCCTCCCACCTAATAGATCTCTAGTACTTGTCTTAACAAAGGTAATACCGAACCATGAATACTCCACCCGTGTGGATATGTAATCATGATCACTATAAACTTTTTATCCTCCGGGATAAAAAAAAACTCTCCTTAATGTTTCTACTCCTATGCCTTATATAAGACATATCTTCTACTTTTAATTTATTAATCCTTAAGTTACCTTAAAGTTTAGACCATATCTTAACCCGGTAATATATCATTACCTCGAGTTGTAGGCGTTTGGTCGTTGAAGGGTTAGAAAAATATTTTTCTACTTCCCTGCTGATTTTCCATTTACTTAAATGGGTGTCCCAGCGCATAGCCTACTTCTTAATTTATATTACTATAAACTCACCCCAATGTCGGANTTTTTTTTTTAAGAGGTGCCAAACCGCGCACTCATTTTGTACACTCTTGCGCAAATTAGCCTGTTCAACTTGTTATCATAAAATAATTATTTCCATTTTTTACAAAATGGTTCAGACTATTTCTTCATTTTTTCCTTATGTTAATAAAACACGATTAAATCCAATATTATTTACCACTAAATCATCCCTTTACAGCGAAAGATCCAATCGCTATTCCTCGTCTATATTTCTACCTTTATTCACACTACTTTTTATTTCCATAATCATATCTAAACTCCTTTTAGTAAAATGAGATTTATTTTTAATTAATTCAGCTACCAACCATCAATCTTGAAAATCTTGTGATTTGACACCTACTATTGTATATTCTTTAAAAAACGGTATAATTTTCTGCTGAATATCAGAAAACTTTGTAACAGAATATTCCAATCAAGTATACTTAGAATTTTTCTTTATGCTAACTTGACCACAATCAAAACAATATATTAATTTATCCATTAATATTTTATCCCTATCGTCTTGACCAATATAAAATATTAACTGTACACCGAGTTTAAAAGTCGAATTTTTAGCTAATCTAATTTAAAAAGATCCCTCACCTAAAGTGAAACCCATGATTCAATAAGGGTCTAATCTTTTTTTCTGTGCCAAACTAAGCATAGTATTAGCCTAATGATTAGATAATATTCCTGAGGTTATATCTGGAAAAGCTGACTTTAACTCATCAGATAAACCTCTATTTAATGAAGCTTTTAATGCTACAATTTGCCTTAATCCCTTTCTCAGTTAGATGGTCTTTTTTTATTAACCATCTCAAAAGCTTGACGAAAAAGTAGATAGCTTTCAATCTTTTTTGTTCTTAAAATATACTTATCAAAATGAGTTATAACTAAATCTAAGTCTTCCATAGATTAAAATCTTATTCGACAATCTATATCAGAAGTAACGAATCCTCCGTTAAAGTACGCATGAATTTTATTCAAAATATCTATATCCTTTACATATAAATTTATACGAAAACATAATTTAATTACTCAATCTAAATTACGTCTAAAGTCTTTATATATCGAAATTATAACGTACTTTCCGCATCTGAAAAACCAGTGATTGCTCACGGATTAAGATTACTAGGAGTAGTAATAGAAGTAGTAGGAATAGAAGCAGTAGAATTATTTTGCACTCTGGCTATAGTAGAATAAGACTTACCTGCAAATCAAGTTTTTACTCCAAACGCTCCAATCCGACGTTTTGAAGATAAACTAAAACTTTCTACATTGGAATCCATAAACCCTCTATAAGTTACTGTAGATAATCCTTTAAACGCAGAATCTATATTTTTTAAACCACCTTTCCATTTCAATTTAAATATTGCTCTATCTGCTCTATAACGTTTAGTTAACCTACCTTTAACTCTTAATCTTGCACCTCCTATATTTTTATAATTTATATTCTCCAGTATAATATCTCGTACAGAATCTTGATTAGGTAAGACAGTTAATTTACTTTCTTTTTTATATATACTTTCATAATATATATTATATAATAATTTGTTTAAACTGTAATTAAACGAATTATTATGAAGTATAGAACTTACATTAAGATTTTTATACTTATTATCTATTAGCTTTAAGTCTACAGTACTTTCTATTCTACCTTTTTTTATTCTTTTTTTTGATTTAGGTAACATTACTTTACCTAATAAAGAATTTAAAGTTTTAATAACACTTATTCTTTTTTTTAATTTTTTTCGTTAAAATTTCAGTAAAGATATCTCCATTAAAAGCTATAGACTTTATATTTACAATATTAAATTCTACCTTTTTACCGTAATATTTACTTATTAATCTACTTAATCTATATAAAAATACTTCTTCAAATTTATATTTATTTAAGCTTAATCTTAATCTATATCTTCTAATCATACCTAAAATTCTGCATAGTATCATAGCTAAACGTTTCATTCTAATATATAAAATACTATCCAATTTATTATAATTATCTTTTACTTTATAATTAGCTAATCTTAAAAAAATACTAGAATCATTTGTCAAATTTTTACTTTGAATTATTCAAGGTAAAGATAAAAACTTCATTAACTTATTTTTATTAACAGATAAAATCATAAGTTTAGCAAATATACGTTCAAATTTTACTATTCTAACTCATCTACCTATTCTCTTTTGGATAATTTTTTTTAATTTACTTATTTTTTTTAATAAAATAAATTTCTCCCTATTATATACATAAATTGTTATAATAGCTTTAGAATTTGTATGTTTTATTTCAGGTTTACTTACATATATATTATTTAAAGATTTACTTTTTTTTTTAGGAGATATATATTTATAATTTAAAAATTTATGATTAAAATATAAATTAAAATAACTTTTTATTAAAGAATTTATTTTTAAATCATAAACAGGATAGTTAACAATATTATTAGAGTTAAAGTTATAAACAGTATTTTTTCATTCTTTAGCTACAGGAGGTAAATATTTCGTTCGACCTGTATCATTAACAGATATTTTAAAAGGTACTAACCTATAATTATTATTTATTTTTTTTCTAAAAATAAAAGAATTTACATTATTATACGGGCTGCGTGATCGTGAACCTGAACCAAGCATGTATTTTATCAAAACTCTAAATTTCTATTTTAACATAATTAAGAAAATGTTGGGTGTCTTTAGTCGTTGAACGATTTTATCTTAAGATAAACTTCGCTTCAAATCTACTTACAATTAGATATAAGTAATTTTTGAAATTAACCCAGTTAATATCAATGGTATTAAACATTGAAGGACAAACATCCCTAGCGTAGCTTTTCCAATAATCCAAGACCTTTCCTTTTTGTGTCTTGTGATCCTATGCCCCGCTTACGCAACTGTAAGACTTGTTGGTGGTCAAACAGTAAGGCAGGATTAAGCCATTAAACTTGATAAGTATTCTACATAACCATTATATATTAATATATAATAACTAATAAAATATTAGATAAATTCTTAATATTTTAACTACAACTAATTTCACTATAATCAAAATCCTACCTAATAAAAAAAAAATTTGCTCCTCATTAAAGTTTTGTAAATCCATACTGATAAAGTATTTAGATACAAAAAAGCAATAATTATTAAACACATTATGTGTTTAGGCTTGTACATCTATACATAAATAAGATAGAATATAGCGTATTGCTATCTACTATTACAAACAAAAAATTACATTTAAAATTTTATTTAGTGTTACATCCATAAACAATAGACATAAAACATAATTGGACACTCCCATTTACTCTTTGTGGGGTCTGTGCCCCGCATAAACTGTCTCCTAGCAATTTTTCCTTTCTAAGGTTACTTTCCTTTTTTATAACAAAAAAGAAGAGGATTAATTAATCCATACAATACGATCCCCAAATAAAGGTATTACATTTCTATCTTATCAATTACCTTATTTACTAAAATTTGTCCCCAACCATACCTAATAATTAGTAACAGTAAAGCTGCATAGGGTCTGTCGAGATAGGTAGGTTCATTACTGAACTTTCCCCCTCTAAGAACCGTACATGCGACTTTCATCGCATACGGCTCAAGCATTTATTAAAATAGTATAAATTAATGTAAGTAAAAAAAAAAGAATTCGCTCATATGCCTAGATTAATTATTATCTATAGATTTGATTAATTGAAGTTTATCTGAACTACTAAAAGAATTAGAATTTAAGAGTCTACCTCTATTCATACCTAATTTTAATTTAAGCATAGTTTCTTTACCCTCCTTAGTATAATGAGCATTTTGTTTTTTTAGTTCTATTATTTCTTTTCAATCTATATAATCTAATTGCTTACGAGTAAGCATAGGATATTTATCCACAAAATTAATAATAAGATCAAACTGATTAAATACAGCTCTACTTACAACACGTGAATTTTTACATTCTTTTAAAGAGAGTATATCGTATTTTGGTTTAAGATAACCTATATCTAAATACTTTATAATAGCATTTAAAACAAAAACATCATGACTCTTTTGGGCTATTTCTAAAGTAGGGTTAACAGCAATATAAGTATTACCTCTACTTAGAGTTTCTGCTATTCTACATTGAAAAGTACCTTCTCCGTCTATAAACGCTTGGATTCATCCCGGAGTTAGATTAAATTCTTTATTCTTTAAATAATTTCAACGTTCTTCATAAGATCTACTTTTATTCATATTACTTTTTATAGATAACACTCTATCTATATTATTAGAAGAATCATTTAATAGTAAAACACTTCTTTTAAAATCTAAATAATCTAAATATTTTGAACCTTGTAAAGGGTAGTTATCAAAATGAGGGAAAACTACATTAACTAAATCTTCTTTATTACCTACTATGTATTTATAACCATTTGTATTAATATTATCTATGTTTATATTACCTATTTTAAAATATTCTTTTAGGTAATTTAGAATCGCTAAAGATTCTATATTTTGAGTTACTTTGAATGCAAATGAAATTTTTTTACTTTTAGTATTATAATTAATACTAAAATTACCTTCAGAATCTACAATACCTGTGACTCATCAAGGTTCAAGTGTGATGTTATTGTTATTATTAAATAATTTTTGAGTAGCTTTTTTTTTTATTTCATATTAACTAAGCTTTATATCATATTTTCAGTTCTATCAGAGGGTTAGGGTGCTAGCCTTCCTATGGCCCGACTAACATCACTTTAGTTTGCCTTGTAGGCCTACGGGTACTTACTCTTTATAAGATAAAAGTTGTAACTTAGTTTTAAATTTTTATAAATATAAATCTTTACAACCTAAAATCTATATTCCTTAAAAGAGAAAGGACTAACCAAACCATAACCAACCAAATCGTAACACCTAATTAAAAATACTACCTAAAATTTCACTCGTTTAAATTCTTATTATAACATAATATTAATAAAAATGGTTTTTATACTATTAATAAACACCAGTTCTAAGTCAGCATTCTTTCAAATTAGTTATACACCTATTCTTATCATTACAATAAGACATTCGCTTTTTAGAACCTCCTCTACCCACTGATGTATATACAATCTCACGAATATACTTCCTTATAAAGGCCATCATTGGGCTTACCTAGTTTATAATATAACACTAATTTATTATTACCTTAGAATTCCACTATACGTATGTTGATAAAAGACCCATTAATAAACAAACGAAAACTTGTTTATACAATCAACTTTTAATAGATACTAAAATTAATTATCATACTTTTTTCAATAAATTATATCTATTAAACCTCTTACGCTTCAGTCGCGGATTCAACTTAATTATCCATAGTAATATTAGCTCACCTACCTAGAGATTTAGTTTTATATTAATTGATTAAAACTACACTCATTAGCCAGGCTGGTTAAACCAATTAGGCGGGCTTTACACAATAAAATTACTTTCATTGCATACCGCTTGAGCTCAAATGATGGGTTATCAGGTGGAATCTCACCACATTGTTATATTATACTTGCTAGTCGCACTCTCGTCTAACTAGAGGTAAGCAGTATCTGCCAATTCTGATTAACTAGAGGTTATCTTACCACTGTGCCATGGCTATTCATACCCTTTTTGAAATGCTAACACTTNAAAAAAGGGTTATAAATGTTCCTTCCCTCTTACGAATTTAATTTCGTTACAGAATCCGACTGTACATTTGGACAGACATCTCAGTCTAACCCCGGTGAACCAGTCTGTAGCGACATTTACAACTGCCGACGGTCTATGGTTAGGATACCGTTGACCGTTTTCACCTAATTTTTCTGTAAATTATATAACTGTACGGTTGTAACCTTCCCTCAGTTCCATTTTACTTTTTATCGGCTGTATCATAAAATACAGCTATTCTTTTTACAATATTTCCTTTAATCTCCGCTGATCCACCCTCTAACTTATCCAGTAGTTTACTTAAAGTTTTAATATTTACATTTACAATGTCTGCAGCTTCAAATAAAGTTTGCTTTAAAACTACTTCATTGTTTGACTTAATTACTTCATAAATACTACTTGAATGTTGATGGATAATTTTCCCTGTAACTAAATCTCTTTGTCTACCATCACTAAGATGTGCAATACAAGGAGACGCATTAGCTAAGGTATCTCTTTCTAAGTTACTTAATAACTCTACCATTTCAGAATTAGTAGACAGTCTATAATTATTCATAGTTAAAGATAATTTTAAAATTAAGGTTTTAATATCATCGATCTTATGAGCACCTGTATAAAGTACTTTACATATCAATTTAAAATCCTTAAAGTCTTTACCTTTTTTAGTAATAAATTGCATATCATCTAAATACGGAACTAAATAGTTATTTAGAATATGTATATTTTTAATGTTAAGCAATACACTACCTTTACTATTTTTTCTGGCTTTTTGATGGTTTATCGAAATAGCAGACGAGGTATCTAATTTAGCCTTAGAATATTTATCAAATCCTAAATTATTTACTAAAAATTCTTTTATTTTTTCCAAAACAGGTAATTGTTTTTCTGTTAATACTAAACTAAACGCGGATACAAGATCATTTCTTCATAATTGGAAAGATCCTTCACCTTCAATAAGTCCTAATAATCAACTTTTAGTTATAACAATTTTATGATCATTAGGCATATGAAAATTTTTACGTTTTGTATTCATACCATCTTTTAACTCTAGCACTTTATTTTTTAATTCCTCAGTTAAAAATCCTTCTCTATCATTATAAATATTAAAAGCCTTTTTAAAGGCAAGGTAATCTAAATATTTACTAGTGTTAAGATTGTACGAATCAAAAAGAGATATCAACTTACTTATATCTTCTCTTTTAGTAACAATAAATTTACATTCGTCTCTATAAGTTCTAACAATTCCAATATTTAATTTAGATTGAATATATTCTAAAGCTTCCACATCATCAATATGTAGACCAATACCGAACACAAAAGTAAATCTATTAACATTTCCATTAATATCTTGCTTAGGAACTATACTAAAATTGGACTCTGCATCAGAAAATCCTACAAACCATAAATGAAAATCCAACATATTCTGGGAAAGGTCTATTAAATTGTTTTTATTTTTTATCATCATCATCATTATTTTATATTTATAAATAGGCGCTACTTCTTACGAGCTAGTACCACTCGGCCGAGTTTTATGTCGGGTTCGACAACCTTAGGTTAGCAATCCTTAGTTAAAGATTTACTAATCCGGCTTAACTATAGACCTCCTTTACCAAACAGATTTAAACTAAGATCCTTCTATACCTACACACTTAGGTTAACATCCCTTCCTCCTTGCGGGCCAGGATTTTACTACCAGTTGAGGCCTTGCCATCTTACTAGTGGTAACTTATAGAATCTACTGATAATGGTAGTATATTACTCTCTACGGTGAAGTATAAATACAGGTTCCGTAACGCACCCTGCAAATACCTATTTTTCCATTAATTTTCGAAGTTTAATATATCAGCTTCGGACTTCTTGTCTATTTCTTTTGTCCAAGGTCGCAAGCGTTACTTCCCCCCGTCGAATTCATTATAAATTCCCCGAGGCCATGTACGTTCACTCTTTCATAGGATATGACTGCTATAGTATAACTTCCAAGCTTTACGATATAACTCTCCTTTAATATAAATCTGTTAAAATAAAAGTGTTGCTATAATTAGCTTCATTTTTATACTAGTGAAGACTAGTTTTTGGTTTTATAAGTATCCGAAATTCGGATGCTTAGTTTTAATAATTAAGCTTCATAAAAGTTTTATGAAATCTGGTTTATGGAGATTATAAAAAGATCCTTATAAAAGTAAGTTTACAGAGTAAGATTTTCACTTACGCAGCGAGATTATTAATTAATAATCACACATAAACACTGCTATGCCAATTTCACTGAGTCAATCATAGAGACAGCTGTTGTATCGTTACATCATTCATGCAAAGACTGCATTTAACAGTCAAGGTATTCCGCTACCTTAGGACCCTCAAGATAAGGCCGCCATTAACCGGGGGTTCCTACAGTACCAAACCTTTTAAAGTTAGTTATTTTCGTTAGCCAGCCGGCACCGGGCAGAAATCACACTCTATACTTAGACTTTAAGTCTTTATGCAAAGTGCTTTGTTTTAATTAAACAGTCGTACAACACTATTTTATGCTTCTTCCTTCTTACCCGAAAATTTCGGGACAACCGAGCCCTCCTTATCCCTAAGTTACGGTAGTTAGTTTGCCGAGTTCCTTTCGCTCCACAAATTTTATCCTTAATTATAAAAAGGACTAGGCTAATGTGGTTACCTAAATTTGGATAAATTTAATAACGATTTGAGTTCATTCCTTGTTTTATTAAACGAATTTCTTCTAAACCATCTTTATTAAGATGAGCTTTAGCTTTCATTAATTCAGCTACTTTCATAAAATCCTTGAAATCGTTTTTCTTTGCCCCTTCTAAGGGATGTGCTTGGAAAAATGGTATTACATAATTTGTAATATCTGCAAGTCCTGTAATCAAAAAATCCATAACTTTTACAGTAGGAGATTGTTTGTAAACTTTACCTGTTCTGAATACATTTGTAAAGCTTTCTAATAATGCAAGATTTTTTCTATCTTGTGTAATTTTAAATACTAATTTTACTCCTTCACCTAATACAGTGTCTTTTCTTTTGTAGATATTTACAAAGAACATTCCTTCACCCTCTATATAACCTACCACTCAGTTAGGGTCATATATTCTTATATTTGTTACTACAGGTCTTTTGACCGGTTCAATTGTGGGTAACAAGGATCTAATTGTTTCTGAAACAGTTCCAAAATTCATGGAAGCTTTAATATTAGCAATTTTAACTAATCCATCCATAGTTAAATGTTCTTTATTAACCATTAACTCCACAACTTGTTTAAATAACTGAAGGTCTGCTCATTTGTCTGTAATTAAAGGATAAGCTTCAAGATGTTTTAAAATAATCTGTAAATCATTAAGAGAAGAAACTTCATAAACAACTGCACCGTCACTACGTTCGGCTACTCTACCTACACCAAAGAAATATTGGAATTTTTTTAGTAGAACTTCGTCTTTTCTATGAAGAGAAATTTGAAAAACTGCTCTAACACTTGCACCTAAGCTAAGTGTAAGATTTTTAACGATAGAAATATGGAAACATCCTTCTGCGTCAATAAATCCTGATACATAGTTAGGATTAAGGTCCTTATTTTCTGCGCAAGCATAAATTGAGTTGTTATTATTTTTTAATGTAAATATATTAGAAGCTTTTAATTTTATAATTTAAGTCACTAAAGTGGGAGTCACGATAAAGAGTAACTCAATTAGATTTTACATTGATACCTACTGTCCACCAGCGTGGTAACTCTATAGTCATTTAATTTTAGCGCTAGCTCTTTGAATCTTTTCAGATCTAGTTTTTAAAAGATGGGATTTTCAGACCCTACTTACTAAAGTTTCTCGAACCATTTCAGATGAAAGTCGACATACAACCATAGGACCTCTTAATGCCAAGACGAATTTTCTGCGTGGTGGCCTACACCATCCACCATCCGCGAGTTACCAAATCCTCGTCATTTGGGCCCCGTCCAATACCAAATAATCCTCTAATATCATATTCTTTAAAGTTGAGTTAAACTTTGAGACTCCCATACTTTATCTTACGCAAATATATATCAACTAGAGTTATAAATAGAAGGGGTGCTAACCCTTAAACCTAAACCACCTGACTTGACAGATTGCTAATCTAATAACCTTTGCTGGGATAAAGTGGTAGTGTAATTGTTAAAGATTAGAACTGCTAAAAAGAACTGTCGCTATTTAAGGCGCACATATAATTATAAATCCATTTATCGTTATTAAATATTTATCCAAATACCAAGTTTCCCTGGGGGCTAGAGTACACCTTACAAAAGAATACAGTAAAATAAATTTTACTTAATCTTCTGAAGAACCATCTACTCGTTGCTCTTTTACAGTATTTATTTCACAAAATACTGACTTAGATCCGCGATAACCCATTCCTATCACTAGAATCTACTGAGTTCTTACTATACACACAGGTAATTAGTCTGTCCACTTTAATACTTTCGTATTAAGTTTAGTATCAGTAGCTTTAGGGTGTCCCCGGAGTTTGATTCTTTATCACAAAATAGGGAGCCTAACCCCTTAATTATGATTGTTAGCTCATTTACGCCTTCGTATTCTACACTAGCTTACTTGTCACAGTTTCTAGGTACGGTTATTTTCATAAATATTAAACTCATCTTTTTAGTTTATTGTAAAATATTAATATATTACTTATTTTTTCCAGCACACTTTTCACTTTATAAATGTTGTCCTTTAAGTAATAAGATTTTCTCATCGTTTAAACCTTTGGGATTGTAAACTTAGAGGCCGTTACTTTAAATAAACCATAAGCTTTAGGCGAGAGTTGGACTATCGTCAGATTTCTTCCTGATTAAAGAAAGAAACCGGGTAATTTACAAATTACCACTTACAACTTCTTTTTTGTTACTCATGTCACCATTATCTCTTGAGTTTGCTGTTAGCGATATAATATCGCTACTCATTTATTATAAAATAATATAATGAAGCAGGTTTACTCAATGTTCTGCTACCCCAGTAAAAGACAATAATTTATTTATTATTATCTATTATGGACAAGGTTTCGGTACATTGTTTAGATCCGTTAAATTTTCGACGCCTTTAAAAATTAACAAGCGCTCTGTTACGAGGTCTTTGAATTATGGCTGCTTCTAAGCCCATCTCCTTGTCGACTTGAATAAAGACTTTCTTAATTTCACTTAACAATAATTTCGGAACCTTAACTCTTGTTCTGGGCTGTTTCCCTTTTGACATACACAGAAATCCATGTTTATGTACTAATTAAACATGGATCTTCTCCCTAAACAGTTCAAATAATGAACTATCCATTTAGACAACAGGTTATAATATACATTATAAATGCTTTATATCCCTGGCTTCTTTTCTTTAATATCGAAGCTAAAGTAATTTTATATAAATTTAGTTGTACTTATTTAAGTGTATATACTGCCTACTTATCTTCTGAAACGCGATAAAGTCCTTTAACAAGACTCCCTCTATTAATTGCGTTTCGTATAGCTTGTCTTTTTACATCTAAATACTGACCTGCTTCAGTTAAAGTTGAAAAACTTATTACTTCATCAGTTTGAGTATTTAAAACTGAAACAGATACTCCTTCACGTGCCATAGTTTTAGCTCTTATATTAGCTAAAGCTTCAGATGAAAGAGGATTANTTTTTTTTATAGTTGGTTGTAGCTAGAGATAATTTATCTTTAGTTTCTTGACTAACAACCTTACCTAAATGAGTTAAAGATAAAATATCTTTATGTTCCTGTGAAATCTTTTTTAGTTTAAACTTAGCAATATTTTCTGGGCTATGTTTAAAACCTAACAAAGAATAAGCACGTGTTAAAACATTATACTCAGGTATTAATAAATCCAAATAATACTGTTCCCTTACAAGTAGCTCATCTGCTTTGCAATACTCTAAAATTTCTAAATTGAAATTTTCGTATCCATATTTTAGTAAAGCAGCATGTATAGGTCTAGGATTCCTGTTTAATTCACTTTTTTTGTAGTAATCTCCTACTCTTTTTGAGAGATTTAAACCACTACCTACATAAGTATTGTTATTTAATGTATTCACTCAACGATAAATACCGGATTCATTCTTATTTTCAGTAAGAATTATATTTTTATTCAACAATGCATTTTCATAACATTTAATTGGAGTTACAGCTATATTATAATCAGAATAATTTTTTATTGCCTTGTGGGCACGAAATAGATTAATTTTTGTGACTTTTTATTAATGGATGTTTTAATGCCAGACAGTTTAGTGTTCGTCTCATTCCAAACATGGGTCATGAATAAAAACAATATTCAAGCTCATCTCTCAGATTTCTAGAATCTCTCCTAGATCCGGCTTCTAGTGAAGCAAACTGTTAAACATCTACTTTTACAGTACCTTAACCTATTAACACTACTTATAAAGGGTGTCAGCCTTTATAAGTCAGTTACCCTTCGAAAGATAGTCGCCTGTCGTATTAAGTCTTTTGTAAAAGCCGGCTTCTTATTTAAATTTATATATTATATGTAGAATAAAATTACTTTATTGCCATTGCATCCTTTCAGATAAGGCTTGACTATATCTTAAGCTTGCGCCAACCAACATTTAGTCGATGAACTGCACACCATTATTCCTTAGAATACTTGGTGCTTGGCTGCGGATTACCCATTACTAATCATTAATCAATCACGATTTTACCATACCTCGAGTCATTACCTGAGCCATAGGATACATATTACTATTCCTACTTGGTTGTGATTGCTTTAGGGTGTTCCCGCAATTTGATGGTTTATAGCAGAAGGTTCACTTCTACAAAAAGGCTGTACATACAACCTTATCATTCTATGTCTGATAATTCAAGATTCATCTTTGCCATTCCGAGTCTACATACTCACCGATAAAGCCTCTACGACTCCCCGATATATACAAAGTAAAATGTTGATTTTTTAACTAGTTTATTCAACTTATCAAAAAATTTGTAACATCTTGCCTGAGATTAAGTTCTGTACCTGCGAAGATGTTACTTAAATTGCCTACTATTATAGGTTTCGCAGAAAACCAGCTATCTAGGTCAGTTTTGTCTTTCACTATACTTACCATAATTCTTCGGATATCTTTGCTACGATAACCCGTTCGGACTTTTATAATCCTGACTATAGTAAGATCACCTAGCTTCGGGTCTAACTTTAGACACTAATTCATTTTTGATCATCGGTTTAACTACGCAAATTGCTCGCATCTAATGTTAACTTGGTGACCCATACCGGGTAGGTCCGACCCTCGCGAGTCTTTCCCCCCTCGGAACCGTACGTGCGCGCTTTCCACGCATACGGCTCGAGCCTCCTGTCAGTATTATATTTTGCTATCCCTCGTGTTGGGGATTCGTCGGTTCTAATACTGGGATTTTCTTAGAATCACCTTCTGAATATCATCATAGTACATCGTAAGTACCTCGCGGTACACGCACCGTACTGCTTTGTGTTCTTGAATCCAGTGATGGACTCTTAACCCCGGGCTGAGGTATCGTTCTTGCGTTGTTTCTGATAATCAAGTCAGGACACTGATAACCAAGTCTGCTGTCTTTCAACATGAATCATAAGATTCTATCCTAATTATTACCACTAGGCGTTCGCTTTTTNGGTCTCTCTCATACCCACTAATCGTTACTATCATTTCAGGAGGGTCACTAGCCCCTTTGTCCTTATATCAAGCCTCTGAGACTGCATTACTGCCTTATCAGTGATTATTGGGCTTACCATGTTCCGTTATTAACACAATTTATATTGATCCTTAGGTAGATACTATATTCCGTGGATTTTATTTAGGCTCTGACTTCCCTGCATAGATGTTCCATCCTTTATCCAATATCACACAAGGTGATCACCTTTTACGAAACCTCAACCATATCTTCACTTACGTTTACCATAGACCACATTTACCCTAAGCTTGTGCCATTGTCTCCAAAGCTTCAGACCTTCAAATTACTTCGAACGCATGTTTGGATAGGGTTAGGATAGAGCAATCCTAGGAGTATTTCACTCCATTGTTAATAACGACTTCATTGTCGCAAATTGGGATAGGTAGGCCCTCACAGGCTTTCCCCCCCTTAGAACCGTGCGTGCGTCTTTCAACGCACACGGCTCGCGCAATCATTCTTATAAGTATCCCTTGCCTCTCTTCTATGGAGACTCGTTTTCCTTCTTTAGCCAATATCTGTTGATTTTAAAGTTACCTCTTTTTGTCTTTAGATTTCCTCCTTTTTCCGTTGTCGGTTGAATCGGTAGGTTATTTGCGCATGACATACTCGATGGAGTGGTTGTATGTTTTCGATTGTATATTTTCCTCCAGAACTTTTTGGAATTATGTGATGAAATTCCATGGGTTCTCCATTATTTAATGATTCTTCGCAGTGCGGACACTTGTGATTGTATTTCTTAATAACGGCAGCTCTAAATTTACTTTCTATGATTTTCTCTTTCCGCTTATGAAAATATTCGAAATCTGTGCTTAGATAAGGGTTCCTATCTAATTTCAGAGGCCTCAGAGTTATTATCGCTGTTTCGGCCATATTTACGATAGTTCTTTGGGCGGTGAGTCCTCAATTTCATCTCCTGCTGCTTGTGGCTACGAGGTATTTATTCAAAATTTTTATATAAGCTCCAGGATTTTGCTTTTTTATTCAGTACATCATTTTCGTATATATCCAATGATCCAGTTTTATGAAAGTTGCCTGTGAGTGGTACGAAATTCTTTTATGCTCGACTCATCCTCTAATGATTGGATTTATTTCTTTTATGATGCTCATAAAAGGTTTGTTCCTTTGGGTGATTCGTCTTACATTGTCTTTGAACTTTTTTATTCCTTTTTCACTCGGTTTTATTATCAAGACTGTCTCCTGTTCGTCCATGTTGTTGAATTTTGCTATTCTTTCCATTCTTCGAACATTAAATCCTAAGAAATCAAATCCTTTCTTTATATTAGTTCTTTTGGTCTTTTTCTCGTTTAGTTTTAGTCCTCTTATTTTCAGAAAGTCTATCACTATCCTCTGTGCTCTAGTTAACATCTCTTCGGTTCTACCTGTGATTATCATGTCATCTGCGTATCTGATCAAATGCACTCCAGGACTTATTCCTTTTCTCAGGGGGAATGCGTTCTTCACTTCTGATTCTAGTCCATTCAGTGCAATATTACATAACACAGGTGATATAATTCCTCCTTGAGGTGTTCCTTCCGTAGTGTCGAAGTAGTTCATTTCCTCCATTATACCTGCCTTTAGTCATTGCTCCAATACATTTTTGTGTATTATAGGTGTATTCTTCATTAAGAATTCGTGACTTATTTGGTCGAAGCATTTGGCTATGTCAACCTCTAGTATTCACTTTGAGTGTGTCTTTTTATCCAGTAGACTTCGGATCGCCGTGATGGCGTCGTGAGTAGATCTATTCTTCCTGAATCCATAAGAGTTTGGATCCGATTGTGCCTCCACCACTGGGTCTACCCCTAAATGGTATACCGCTTGTACCGCTCTGTCCAAAATTGTCGGAATACCTAATGGCCTCATTTCTCCTGTATTCCCTTTAGGGATATAAACCCTTCGTAGGGGTTTAGCTTGATACTTTGAAGGTTTTTGGATTATTTCTCCCAATTTTTGTATCGCGTTTCAATAATCTTCCCCGCTTTTTCAGACTTCATCATCTACACCTGCAGTTTTTCCTCCTTTATTGGTTACCACTTTTCTTACTGCCAGCGCTCTAGCTTCTAGAGATTGTATCAGTAATCATTGTAACCTATAAAGTTCTTTAAAGTCTTCATTTATTCTAGCTATAACTATTTCCTCCTGAAGGCTTTTTACTTTAGTTTCTATTTTCTTTCAGTTCAAATTATTTCATCCTTTTTTGACTTCTGTGTCTGACGTCCGGCTTATATGTCTCCTAACAACTGTATTTATTAGACTTTTATTCCGTAACGATCACATATTGGTAACCACTAAACTATAGGTCGTATTTATTTGTTTGTTTTTCATCATTTCTTTTTCTATTTATTTTGATAAACTGAGTGGAGTAATCAAAGACTTTATTGGTTATTTTTATTCTCATTCTAACCGCTTCTTTGAAACAAGCAAATCATATGAGTCGATTCAATTCATTCGGTTTATATTTGCAGTCCTAAGAAACCGATGATTCTGTCGAGGTCTTTTCTCCTACTTAGGTCGTGTTCTTGTATCCGTTGTCCACGTTAACAATCGGGGATGATTTAATTCTTATGATTTCTATTTCTACTATTGTCGTCGACCTATACAAGCTTTCACCGTCGATTACTCGATACTGCTTCGTTTCACGTAGTCAATGATGTACTTATGAACTCGGGCTGGTTACATGTTTGTTTCAGGATCTATATAATTACGATGACCACGCTGTCCAAGTCAGCTTTTCTCTCGAATTGAATATTTCCATCTTATGGTTCTATCGTTCTTGTTACTGGAACGCATTCGCTTTTTGGACAATCTTCTACCCAGAATTCGATATAACCCTTTCCACTTACGTTTTATAGGTTACCTCTATTTCTTTCTTGTTTATATCTTCTTTTATCAGTTGTAAAATTTCTTCTTATTTCCTTCTCATCTTATTCGGTATGGTGTTTTCATTCCCACCCTTGATAGTTATAGGTGTTCATCTGAGATCTCACTTCGTGTTATTTTAGATGTATTCTTGATTTCAATAGGAAATTATGGGCTTACCTTGTTCCGTAGATAACACAAATTTAAGCGAGATTTTAGGTAGATACTTTGACCCGTGAGCCTCGTTGACTCCGACTTAGCTGCATAACCGCCTTGTTCCCGACTCAGTATATCCTTGAGCTAGTTTTAACTTTGTTCATTAGACCAAAGTGATATCACCTTTTACGGGCCGTATACGCATCTTCATTTTCATTTACCATGATCTCTTTATCCTAAGCGCTCAGCCATTGTCCCTGAAGCTTCAGACCCCCAGATTACTCCGGACGCATGTTCAGGTAGGATCAGCAGGAAGTACTGCCGGAAGAATTACACTTCATTGTTATCTACGACTTTCAAGTCGCACTTGAGATAGGTAGATCCTCTCGGATTTTCCCCCTCTTAGAACCGTACGTGCGCCTTTCAACGCATACGGCTCGTGCAATCACACTCGGATGTCGTCGTGGTTCCCACTCTTCTGTGGTGGGGCCTCGCTAGTCCTAGCTCGCTGCTCTTTCTTTGCATTCTCTTCTCCTTGTCTTCCAGGCTGACCTAGTAGTGATTTGTACTAAGCTTTTTAAGGCATCTGGATTACTCCGAGGTTTGATTGCTGGTTATTGCATCGTGGATATATTATTATATCCCTGCAACAAGGACTATATGTGTTTCTTTGCCGTCAGTTGCCTGATACTGCTTCGCTTCGCCTAGTCAATTAAATACTTACGAATTCGGGCTGGCTGTTTCTTTTTAGGGAAGGCATATAGTTCCTTGCGGTGATCACAATAGTTTAAGTCTGCTCTCTCTCGAGATAGATTATTAAATCCTATCATGTCTATTACTAACATGCTTTCGCTTTTTAAACCGTTCGTCTACCCTGAGTCCGTTACAATCATTTTTCCACGGATCACTACTCCGTATTGGATTATAGATTGCCTCTTCCATAATTTCTTACGGCTGAAGACTGAGGGCTTACCAAGTTCATCTTTTAACACCTTATTCTCATCCCTTAGACACATACTTTATACCGCTGGGGGCTTGTTCTATCGTATACGCCAGCATAGGAAACGTATACACTCCCAGTCATCCCGTACAACCTTAGCCGGAATCACTCCGGCGTAATAGGCCTTTGGATCACCTTTTACGGTACCTCAACATATGTTCATTTTCATTTGTCCTAGGATTCGTTACTCTAGCTCATCGACCCATTTCTGGGTGGATATTATTGTTCATTGTCCCTGTAGCTCTGCACCACTGGATTGCTCCGGTCGCACATACAGGTAGAGTTAAGTCGATAGACTGACTTATTGGAATCTCACCAAATTGTTAAAAGATGCTTCTTGTCGCGCCTATGCAAAAGGTACGCTCTTGCCTTAGCTCGAGCTGCTTATAAAACTACTATTTCAACCCGTTCCCTCACGGTACTTATTCACTGTCGCTTATGTATTATATTTAGCCTTAGAGGAAGGTTCCCCTTAAAATTTAAACAGATTTGTATCCATTTTACTTATTTATATACTCTGTGATATATAGGCTACTCTACTTTCATTCACACTAATTGTAGAATCTCGTTTGATTTCTTTTCCTGAAGCTACTAAGATATTTCAATTCGCCTTCGTTTATTACTTAATTTCTCTAAGAGTTTATATGTTTAATACATAAATTTTTAATATATTATAACTCTTTAATACATAGCTTATTACAGGGATCCATAATAGTCTCTTTGTATACTTATTTATATTATATATAAACATTTTTCTATATCTATTACACTATATCACTATAAAATTTTTATCTCGGATTATTATGAATCCCTTTATACTTTATTTTAACTAAATATCAGATCACTATTTAAATTTATTGTTTCTCAGATAACTATAAATTTAAAACTATTACAATTCTTTCCGATTTAATACCAGATTAATTTCCTTATTTTTCTCCGAAGGCGACTCGAGACAATTAATTATTAAGTATCTTAACTCAATTTCGAGTCACTCTAAATTTATTATTTCTCAGTATCTTGACTCAATTTCGAGTCTATTTGATTTGCACAAATTTCCTCCTACCCAAAAAAGGCGCTTCCAAAAACATCAGACCCCTTTTTACAGAGACGTATCCTCCTAAAGAAGAACTTTATATTAACTCAATTTCGAATCTACGTGAATCGCACACGTTTTCTCTCCTACCCAAAAGAAGCGCTTAAAAAAAAANTATCAGACCCATGAGACTTGCACTCATAACACGTTGCCCCAAACAACATATTTTTCTAATTAAACTAGGGTCTGTTTTTACTAAATATCTTTATTGTTTATTTTGCTATATTATTAGTTTTATGGTAATTTATTTTTCTGGAAGTTTATGATAATTTATTTTTCTGGAAGTTTTTTAGTAATTAAATAAATATTTTTCAAAAGCTTACCTGTTTTTATATAAACTCTAATCATATGATGATTAACACCTAAATTTCTGGCAGCTTCACGTATAGAATAATATTCTTTTGTAGAATTATCAACAGTATTACTACTATTGTTACATGGTTTAAGACTAATTTTAGTTCAATTATAGTTTTATAACTAGGCTTACGACCCTTCATTATAGCATTTAATTTAGCTTTAGTTTCAGTAGTATGTTTATGAGCTTTTAATTTTAATATTGTTTCAGGTGAATGTTTAAACCCTAATTTAGATCCCGCTTTTTTTAAGATATTATATTCGGGGTTAAATTTATCTAAATAATACTGTTCTCTTTTAATACACTCTTCAGGTGTACAATATTCTAATATTTCAAGACTAAAATCGGAATAATCGTATTTTAAAATAACTTTATAAATAATCATATTTTTATTTCTAGTTAGAAAATAATAACATAATAATTTTTAAATCTTTTACTTAGATTTACGTTACTTCCTATATAGGTATATTTTGTACTTAAACAAGTTCATCGATAAACTCCAGATTTATTACGATTTTCTTTATAGATTAGAGATCTACATATTTCTGCATTATGGTAGCTTATAATAGGGTTTAATTTAATTTCAAGAGTATTTTTAATTAATGTATAAATATAATGGTTCATATTAACCTAAACAACCTTTCAGATTTGAACTGACTAATTACTAAGAACACCTAGTAATCAGACCATTAGGTTATATAAAAAATTATAAAAATTATTCTATTTTTAGAATAATTTTTTATACATTAAATTATTAGTAGAATTTACTTAATTTTATAGGATGGTAAATACCTTAATTAGGGTAAAACATCAAAACTATTTAACTTCAAAATAGATTTGTAATTATCCCCCCCCCATAAGGGCTAGTAAATAGAAAAAAAAAATCTTAATTCTAATGTACTAACTATATGGGATTTTTGATTTGCTCCCTAACTAGGTTTAAACCTTCCGACCCTATAGAACTTAATATAGAACTTATATCTGAATAAGTACTATCTCTAAAAATATATAAAGTTTTCTTATTTAAAATAAAAAAACGTGTGGGATTTTCATTCAACATTTTTATAAAATAGTGAATACCCATTTCAACGTATGTAACTGAAATTCCTGCTTCTTTTATTTGAAATACTTCTTCTTTTAAATCCTCCCGTAAATTTATAGACAAAACTACAGTAGAAGTAAATCCTAAATGTCTTAGATTAAGATATAATTCACCTAATTTAAAGAATTCGATGCTACTAAATACCATCATTTTACCTATAGCGTTAATAGGTTCATTCAGCTTAGTCATAAGTGCACTTTTATTTACTGTTGATACTAAGAGCGTATCCCTAGGGCCAATATAAAATGAAAATTCATTTATATTATATACATCTTCTCTTAAAGATGGTGTATAAATTATTTCTCTTTCAAGTCCATTAATTATAGCAGTCCTAGGCATATTATTGATCCGGTGGTTTAAGTATTAAATTTAAATTTCTTGTGTTATTTTTCATGTATTTGTATAATTAAAAAAAAAATGAGACGATTATTCTCTATATTATCTTTACCCTCCCTCCACCTCTTCGCTAACCATCGCAATCTAAACAATTATGAATATTTTACCTTTTTATAGCTACTACTTATCAGTATTAACATATTTCTTTTAAACCTTCTTCTATGAACTTAACAAGAGATAATTTATATTCTTCGAACTTTATTTGATAGCCCCTTTCTAATATTAATTTACATTAATCCTCTAATCTTAACCTTAAATCTATTAGATTTAAAATAGTCGATGGATCTGAAACCTTATTATTTGTGATTGCGTAAGTATTCAATTGCCTACCCTAGTGAGATCCGCTCTTCTCTCTATTAATGGAATTAAAAGTGATGTTTAATATTAGTGTCTAACCCAGATTCGTTTTTTTTGCGAAGCGTCATTAGAGGATTAACGATAAATCTATTATATAGTATATTATTTATTATATCGTCGCTATTTCATTGCGGAAATATCCCTTTATAGTTGGTTCACCTCGATAAGAAAAATTTTGTACTTTATAATAATTAATAAAGTACAAAATACTAGGATTTTATCAATGTAAAGACTCTCATTTTAGATTCGAACTAAAATCAGAATATTAGAAGTATTCTACTCTACCTTTGAGCTAATGAGAATTCACTTTATTTAATTNAAAAAAAAAATATAGGATTAAATATTACAGAGAATATGGGAATTGGACCTATGAAAAAATAGATTTATAACTAAACTCAAGTTACGAAGCGTGCCTTAATTTATATTTAATATGTTAAATATGGCTATTATTTATAGCTATTATTTATAACTCTTAATATTACTTATATTATTGCTAATTAAGTATTTTTGAAGAAGCATTTTTTTTTACTTTTATATCTTCTCAACCTACGTTCACATANCCCCCCCCCAAATATTTAGCAGCTTCTAAATCATTTGCAAAATAGCTACTACTATTCATTTATATATTTGTAACTTTTATAGGTAACAATTTTTTTTTACGAATTTTTAAAGTATTGCTTATTGATTGCTTAACCTTTTCAGGTAATTTATGATCTAAACGTGAACCTGCTATTTATATATTCAAGTTTTAAAATATCCTTGAACTATTGCTCTCTTTCTAGTAATTTAAAATGACAATACTTAATAATATCTAAACTAAATTGAGAATAACCGTACTTTAACTACGAATTATGTATTATACTAGAACTATTTCGGTTTTTTTTAGATAATCAAAAGAATGGTATTTAGCTAATCTAAGAGTTAAAGATACAGAAGATCCTATATAGTACTTACCTGTTACTAAATTATTTAATCTATAAATACCACTTTTATTCTTATTTTCCTTGTAAATAATATTCTTATCTTTAAAAAAGTTAGTATATTTAAAAACAGGTACTATATTTATATTTAATTGTTGGTTATTTTTCATGTTTTATATTGTATTAGTTATATAAAGAGAACAAATCCTTTACCTTTCCCAACCAGAGAAGATTATTTTTGTAATAATCTTTATTAATAAAGCGAAGTTATTTAAGCTTTTAAATTTGTGTAATTAATTTTAGCTTACAGAATATGGGATTCGAACCCATGATGGAGATTATCCATAACTAAGCTCTAATTAGCCTGTTTTCAACCGCTCACACAATTCTCTTTTATATTCTATATTCTTCAGACCACTCAATTATTAATTTCATTTATTCCTTAGATTTAAGAATAAATTATACTCTAAACTATAATATGTGATACATGATCTTTTTTTTTTTTATTTAATTAATTTACTATATTTTAATAATACAAGTCCTTCACAATAAAATTTTTAATTTATTTTACCGCAGCAGGCTCAAGTACACGACAAATATTTATCTTTATATAACTTACCTGTTTTTATATATAAATACAATTCAAATATACGATTAAAGCAAATTGCCTTATCTACATATGGGTATAAAAATGGAATAACTTCACGTTTTTTTTTGAAAATTGATAATCGTTAAACTTCAATAAATATATATCACATTCACTATGTTTACTCTATCTTTTTTTTAGCTCTACAATGCTCACCTAGAAATTCTAATAAACTAATATTAAAATCTTCAGTGAAAAAAATAAAGGTAAAAATATAAAATAGCAATCCCCTCTAACCAAAATAAATTTTTCACTTGAGTACAAATTTTTCATAAAATAATAGTACATAAAAATTAAAGAGTACGACTTACTCTAATATATTCCTACTTGTGTAGAAATTTCCGCTCGTTAGGCTAAAAATTGATGAGATTTGAACTCATATTTATCAGAATTTACAAATTCCAACCATTTTCCCGTTAAATTACAACTTTTAATATTAATATTCTTCAAATATATCACTAATAATTTTTTATATAATATATTAAAACTCTACCAGAGAATATGGGATTCGAACCCATGATGGAGATTATCCATAGCTGTACTCAAGACAGCCTGTTTATAACCACTCACACAATTCTCTTATAAATAAAGATAATATAAATATTTATAATATAACTCTTATTATTACTTACAATCTAACCTTTTCCTTTGTTTTCAACTTTTTTTTTTGGTTTGGGGGGGGGGGGGGANGGGTAAACCCTATCACTATAAAATTTTTAGCCATCATCAACCACTCGATCAATTCCCTTTATATGATAAATATTTTTAGTAGTTTTTAGTTATATTTAAATATAAATATATTTTATTTGAATTTAATGCATCTTATCACTAATAATTATTTTTTCGGTTAACTCTTATTAAAAAAAAAANTATATAGGTTTCTTAAATTAAGATATGCAAACTATATAATTTAAATGTATAATTTTAATTCCTTCAAGACTTGAACTTGAATATCATTCTTATCAAAAATGTATTTTACCTGTTAAATTAAAGAATCTAATAAAAGAATACTAGCCATATTAATACGACCTACTTCTTCGCAAATTAAATCCGTGCTATTTCATAAGGATGAACCGTACAGCTGTACGGTTCAACCGTGCATTTTTAATTATATCTTTAATAAATTTTGGCCTTTCTATAAAAAAAAAGGTCCGGGATTAAGTCCTTAATTCTTAATAAAGTAAGCCAGGGCCTGGGAGGGGGTAGAAAATACTTCTGGTTATAAACCGAATGAAGGCGGATTCAAATGTGAATAAGCTATATAATTTACCTTTTCACATGTTTCTAAAAATCCTATCATGCTTCGCTTTATATAAGGCAGAAGTAGTAAAAAATTCGTAATAATAATATTCCTATAATTTAGTACCTCATATTTTTAAATATAAACTTATTAATATAAATTAATAAATATTTCTGCACTGATGAACCATACAGCAAGCAATATCTAATATTATATTTAAGGTTCTAATTAAGAACCTCAATAATATACCGAAACATACAAAAAAAAAAGTCATACAACATCCACAAAATGTCAATATAATATTCCACCTTCAAAACCTAAATGGTGATTGTCTGTTAAATGATAAGCATATATTCTTCACAAAGCTACTCCTAAAAAAGCTGTACCTATAAATCTATTTTATAAAATAAATAATAGCATTAATTAGGTATTAATAAATAAAAATAACCAAGCTAATAAGATTATTCCATGTCATCTAAAAAAGATGGCATTTCAAGACTTAATTGTTCAAGGACAAAATCCAGAGGTGATTCTGATTTTACTTTAGAAGACCCTTCTACTCCTCCAGAAGACCCTCCTGTAGTTCCTGCGGATGGACCTGGACCTGGACCTGGACCTGGACCTGGACCTGGACCACCTCTTCTGTTATTATCATCATCGTCGTCGTCGGAATCTCTTTTCCGTTTATTACTACGAGCTTGAGAATATAAATCTTTTAATTCTTCTTCTTGTTCTTCTATTTTTTTATCTATTGCTTCAAGTTTCTTTACTTCTGTATTTTCTGTTTCATGATCACTAATATCTTGAGCAGCACTATGTGCATCATTAATTACTTCTCTTTCTCTCTTTAAGTCCTCTAATTCATTTTCCAAAACACTAACATTTTTTTTTTTACTTTTATCAGATAAATCATCTTTAGAGTCATCGGAATCATCCTCGGAGTCATCGGGATCATCCCCTGAGGGGCCATCATCAGAAGTAGGTTCACCTAGATCAACTTCACCGGAATCAGAATTAGAAACATTTTCAGCATTACCAGAAGATGCCAATAAAATTGAAGGAATAATTCAATCAAGCATTGATCGTATACTATTGAGTAAAGAATTAATTAAGAACCTCAATAGTAGACCGAAACATACAAAAAAAGCCAGACAACATCTACAAAATGTCAATATAATATTCCACCTTCAAAACCTAAATGGTGATTGTCTGTTAAATGATAAGCATATATTCTTCACAAAGCTACTCCCAAAAAAGCTGTACCTACCATAACATGTACAAGTTTCATTGTCAATAATTCACATTATAATTAATAATGTGAGTCATAGGAAATACCTATGCTCAATAGTTTAGACTATTGTTCAGACTATATAACCCAAACAATAAGCAATTTATTGCTCAGTAAAATTTATAATACAGTAATATACTGTAAAGTTAGTCGTTGAACCTTTAGATCTTACAATTTTACGTAATATATAATAT
Source organism: Lasiodiplodia mahajangana (assembly GCA_029590625.1). Classification (NCBI taxonomy): domain Eukaryota; kingdom Fungi; phylum Ascomycota; class Dothideomycetes; order Botryosphaeriales; family Botryosphaeriaceae; genus Lasiodiplodia; species Lasiodiplodia mahajangana. Next base: position 44,956 of record JAPUUL010000001.1, on the reverse strand, counting down.
CTAATTGGCTGCATATTTTCTATATTTATAGACCTTCATGCAATTAACCTTATTTTCTGTTAAATTTCTAATATAATCTTTATATTACTATATGAAATAAAACAGGGCCTATGTATAAAATTTTACAAAATTATACTACTATTCATTCCAGATTTTAAAGATTTAATTTTTTTTACACCTTCTAAAGTTAAATGTTCTTTAGTTATCATCATATTAGCTATTTTACAAAAATCCTTGAAATCTAAAGATTTAACACCTTGTAAAGGGTATTTACAAAAAAAAGGTATTATTTTATCTTTAATGTTAGTAAATTTGTATACAACAAACGTTACAGCATTAGGTCTTGTTGAAACTTTTTCAATACTACCACATTCTAAATAATCAATAATTTTAGTTAATAACCTTTCATCTCTTACATGTTGAGTAATAGAGAAAGTCAAAATAATTTGATAACCAGTTAAGGTTTTAGCTTTTTTAGTGTTAACATAAAAACAACCCTCTCCGTCAGTAAAACCTGTCAATCAATTAGGATGAAAATCACCCTTAAAATCAATTAAAGGACGATATACAGGATATATACACGAAGCGGGAAAACTATTTTTTAATTTATCAGATAAACCTGTACTCATGGATGCTTTTATTCCCATTATTTTATAAATTCCTTCAATATTAGATTGCACTTTTAAATCTAATAAATTAATAGCCTGTTTAAATAAAATATAGTCAGCTCTTTTTTGAGTTATTAACGGATATTTATCAAAATGAGGTATAATTACCTTTACAATATCTCTAATAGATTGAACACTATAAACTATAGTATTTCTATCTAAACGTTCACTTATTATACCTAGACCGAAATAATCTTTTATTTTTCTTAATAAAATTATATCTCTACTGTGCAACTCTATTTGAAATTCAGGAATTACTCCTCAACCTGATTTAGCTGTACTTTTCTTAGAGACTTTTAGACTAAAACTAGATTCAGCGTCGGCAAATCCCGTTACTCAATTAGGGCAGAGCTCTATATCTTTTACTTTTATGGTAGAATAAAATCTTTTATTTATAACGCTTAAAGCTTTTACTGGGGTGCAAGCTCCAGACGAGTGTATAAAATGAATATTTGTAATATTGTTAAAAATTAACAAAACTAAGCCATGGAAACCTGTACCAAAAAAAAAACATGTACCAAAAGCACCATCACTAATAGTAAAAGATGAAACACTATATTCTAATCCTTGGACAATTAATGTTATCACAAGGCCCTCAACCTTGCTTCAAGAATTCTCATCCTTGTTCAGACTATCTAATATGTATAATAATATGCTATCTATACACCAAAGTTCAAAATAAATAGGTAAAACAACGCTTCCTGACTACGTATAAGCACAAACCGTAGATAAGTACCCCTTAATGAAAAAGAAAACAGCTTGTTTTCTCCTTCTGTGTAAACATGGAAGGACTACACAAAAACGCTGAATTCTAATATCCTATATGTATTAGTCGTTGGACCTTCCTATTTAAAATCATTTGTAATATTTAAAGAGGATTGGCTGCATATTATCTTGTTATTAGGTTAACTTATACTTTATATTTGAAAGTGTATTAGCTACAGTTTAAGCTAAAACCCTAAAACCACAAGGTTTTCATGCAATTGACTTTGTTTATTTCCTTATAATTATGCATAACAGTTTATTTAGATATATATGTGTAACGAAAAGGAAAGGCCTTCCTAGTATGCTTTTTTTTTTATTATTGACTATATGCACGAATCCTTTATAATTTATTTATGACTCTAGAGCTATTCATTCCAGATTTTAAAGAATTTATCTTGTTAACACCCTCTATGGTTAAATGACCTTTAGCTTCTATTATATTAGCTACCTTAACAAAATCCAAAAGATCTCTATTTTTTATCCCCTCTAAAGGATTAGTTTTAAAAAAAGGTATTATTTTTTCTTTAATATCACTAAATTTACTTACCACAAAGTTAACTTCGTCTGGTCTAGTGGAGGCCTTCTCTATTCTACCACAACCCAAGTATTCAATAAATGTAGTTAATAAAACCTTATCTCTTACATGTTGAGATATTGAGAAAATCAAATTAACACTAAAACCAGTTGAATAATTCTTATTTTTCAGTGATTTTACATAAAAATAACCCTCTCCATCTACAAAACCCCTTAGTCAATGAGGATCTGGTATACTTAGGCCACTAACCTTCATACGAGGTTCAGGTAAGATTGTAGGGAAGTTGATTTTCAAAGTATCTGATAGTCCTTTATTCATAGATTTTTTGATACTTAAAATCTTATTTATTCCTTCAATACTAGATCGTGATTGGCCACTTAATAATAAACCGATAGCTTGTTTAAATAAAAGATAATCAGCCTTCTTTTGAGTTATTAAAGGATATGCATCAAAATGTGGTATAATAACATTCGCTATAGTACGAGCAGACTGAACAGTATAATACACCTGATCTCTAGTTTGACGTTCGCTAACTACTCCTACACCGAAAAAGGAATGTATTTTTCTTAATAGTAACAAATCTCTACTGTGTAGAGTTATTTGAAATTCAGGTACAATATTTCAACCCGAACGTGTAGCACCACTTTTAGAAACTTTAAGACTAAAGGTCGATTCTGCATCTACAAACCCTGTTACTCAATAAGGGGAAAGCTTGGATTCTTTTACATCTATTCTGATAGAGTAAAGTCTTTTAAGCGCCCTTTTTGATCCATGATAAATTATAAAAATAAAACGGTCCTTTAAAGAGGTACGGTTAGCTAGCATAGGGGCCAAGTTGTCATTATCTCTTAAGGATACTTTTGTGTGTAACAAGCCAAAATAAAAAAAAANGCATATTAATAAAATTTAAGCCTGTAAAAATAAGAGCCAAAATTACAGTAGCTATAGAACCATATAAAGATCCTTTTCTATCCCCTTTAATTAAAGAATGATGAGCATATGTTACTGTTGCCTAATCTCAAAATAATAGGTTATTTATACTATTATCTATGTAATTCATATTAATTTAAGATTTACCCTTAAATAGAACTATAGTTTATTAATTGTAAATTTAATATGAATCCTTGTATCTCATATTTTTTTTATGAGAAGAGATTCCGACTGTACATTAAGCAGCGTTTCAGCCACCCATGATGAACCAGTCTGTCGCGATCTCTATAAAAATCGACGGTCTGGACTTGTAACATTGATCTTTGACCGTTAACATCATCTCCTAATAAATAATATCTCGAAGATATTATTTAANAAATTATTCAAAATAATATATTGTTTTAAATAGTATTTTTTTTATAGAATTGCATACTATATAACAATAGGTATATAAAAAAGATTTAATAAATAGAACCTTTTTACAAATAGAACCTTTTAACCAAATAGTACATCTTATATTTTTTTTTATTCCATATTATTAATTTTATATCTAAAAAAAGGGTGCATAAAAGGTGAAACAATCGATACCAAAATATGTAAATTAGATTTAGGTATATATATACCGTATTGATTTAAAATCCCTGTTTTAACTATTGATACCTTTAACTTATATTTAGTAGTTAAAATATCTACTAGAAATTTAACTTCAGACAGAGTAAAGTTATCTGTACATAATTTAATACCCCTATCTTTAATTCAAGTTCCATCGTCCATGATTCAAATTGCTAAAGCAACAGGAGATAAATATTGCTCTATTCAACTAGGAAGAGCTTTTTTACCTTTACTATAAAATCCTTCATATATTCAGTAAAAAGAACTAAAAGTAAAAGTACGGAATCTACAATAATAAACTAATTCACCAGTGGATCTACCTAATCTACTTTGAATTTGAGGTATATTTTCTTTACAGTAACCTTGTTTAAAAATTTGTGCGTGAAGTCAAACTAAATATTCAATATGATCCCCTTTTTGATAAAAAACAAATCTATACCCATCTTTACTTTTTTCCATCGAACCATCTCCTAATAGAGATCCTATCATAATACTTAATACTTCATAATTATGGGGGCCTATGCGTTTAAGAGAAGAAATTCTACTAGAATTAAAAGGTAATACAGGCATAGATGAATAAAATCTCTTCTGGTTTAATGATCCTATTTTAGATTCTCTATCTAAAATCTTATTTCATTTTGGGCGCACGGGCAAAAAAGCACCACTTGACAATAATATTACTGTGTTCAATAATGGTAATTCAAAAGGATTAACAGGCTCGATACCTAAAGGAGGTCATTGAGCCCCTAATTCAACTGTAGGTGTTAAAGCACTATGAAAAAATGCTCAAAATATAGCCATAAAGAATAAAGCTTCAGATACTATAAATAAAAGAACACCTAAATTTAATCCTTTTTGCACTGCGAGGGTATGGTTACCTAAAAAAGTACCCTCTGTTATGATATCGCGAAATCAGAATGACATAGAAAATACAACCATAGCTAAAGCTAAATAAAATATATTATATGCATCACTAAAACTATGCATAGATAACGCCCCACTTGTAGCTAAGCTGAACAAACTTATACTTGTGTACATAGGTCAAGGTGAAGGAGATACAAGATGAAAAGGATGACTTTGAAAATTACTCCTTACTAACTGAGTCATTTTTGTTTATGTTATTAATCTTCTTTTTATTATTATTATTATACATAGTATCTAATTTAAAAATAAAATGTCTCTTATTAAGAGATAAGAGATTCGAACTCTTAACCTCTCGTGTATAACACGATACCTCTACATTGAGCTAATCTCTTTTAAATTTCTAATTATTAATAACTTATTTATGTATTAATGTAGGAGATAAGAGAATCGAACTCTTGACCTTTAATTAATCTCTTTTTATTAATAATATAAATTCTTTCATTATTCATAGAATTTTTTATAGTATAAATCTCAAGAATTTATATTTATCTTTAAAAATTTTTCCTGATTTTACATATATATCTACAGTTTTGTTACTAATTCCTAGAAATTCCGCAGCTTTTCTTGCTGAAACAAAACTACCTATGAATTGAAATACTTCTGAATCAGACTTTGCATAAATACAAACAGGACAACCTCTGATAGAGCTCAATTTTAAGCGGGTTTTTTCAGAGTGTTTTCTACCTAAAACTTTTTCTCTCATTAAATCTTTACTTTTTGAGGAATGTTTAGCTCCTAAACGGGAACCTGCCTTTCTTAATATATTATACTCAGGTTTTAATAAATCAAGATAATATTGTTCTCTACTCAATAGAATTTCTTTCTTTTCCTTAATACTTATGTCAGAAGGAAAAACAATATATTCTAAAATTTCCAATTTAAAATTTTCATAGCCATTTTTTAATAATGAATTATATATAATGCTTTTACTTCTTTTTAATACTTCTTTTAAATTATAAGGTGAAAAATATTTTTTGAATCTTTTAAACAAACAATTAGCGCTTCCTACGTAAGACTTACCTGTGATCAAATTAGTTCAACGATAAATTCCAGATTTATTTTTATTTTCTTTGAAGATTATGGCTTTAAATCCACTTGCTTTAAGATAAGATTTAACTGATATAACCTTATGCATTTATTTTTTTTATAATATTATAAAATGGTTCATTCAACCTGTACAACCGACCGGAATCTAACCGATATGCTCTGTGTGTAAAACTAATTTAAAAATAAAGTGTCTCTTATTAAGAGATAAGAGATAAGAGATTCGAACTCTTAGCCGCCTGAGTGTAAAACTAATTTAAAAATAAAACGTCTCTTATTAAGAGATAAGAGATAAGAGAGTCGAACTCTTGACCATCTGTGTGTAAAACAGACGCTCTACCTCTGAGCTAATCTCTTTATAGTTTTATTACTTAATAAGTAATAAAACAATATACTTATATCTTATTTACAAATAAAAATTTTTTAAGTGATCTCAATTAAATAAGATTCTTCTAGAATTCATACTATTTTTTATATCGCGAAGTTCTATAATTTCTTTCTCAGTTAATCTTTTACTTAAATAATTTAACCCCTTTAAAAAACATAAATAATCAAGGTATTTGCAACTCATTAAAGGAAATTTATCAAAATAAGACGTTACTAGATAATGTTTACTATTTGCTTGTGCTACTAAAACTATTGCATTATCTTTTTTATATTGAAGATTACATTTAAAGTAATTGGCTATTTCCACCATAAAGGGTACACAGGATAAACTCAAAGCCTTATCTATATTTCTTTGTGAAATAGAAAAACTACATATTACTCTTAATTTTTTGAGTTTACAAGTATTACTTAAACTTATATGAAAACATCCGTCGCTATCAGTCATACCTGCAAGTCAAGCATTAGAGTTTATATTACTTTTATCTAAAGGTAATTTATTTATATTAAAACTGTACCTTAGATTCAGGTAATCGATGGCTCTGTATAAATAAATTATTTTAGGTGTTCGAAACTTACCATTAACTAAATCAATTAATTTAAGTAAAGTAGATAAATCAGAAATAGTATACCTAAAAGTATGATTATTTTTATATTTATAAAAACAACCTCCTACTAAAATACCTTTAATATGTCTATATAGACAAATTTCTTTCTCATGAAAAGTAAACAATATTTCAGGGTTTTTTTATACGGCCGTTATTAGCTATTAAGTTTTTTTTTTGATGGTAAAGTTCATATCTTACCATAACCCTCAATTAAACCGGTCAAGTAATAACCCAATTCCTAAGATTTTATTTCAATTTTATTTTCAGAAGATGAACCAATCAAGGGATAATTAATAAACAATTCATAATTTGCTTTATATTTTTCTGTACGTGCAAAGCAGAACCAGTCCGTATTTAAAATATATTGTTTATTTATGGGTTTTGGTTTCATTAAGTTTCCATTATCAAATAACACATAACTTGACATTTCTATGGATAAAAGATAAGAAATTAAAAATACGCAAAAAATTAGCAAAATGATAATAAGTTTATATTTCGTGTATTCCGCTAGAATGTTATATTCGTATTTAGTTAACATGTAGTATAAAATTAAAAAGTAAAAAAAAAAGCACTAGAACCTTTATAGTACTTTTTTTCGAATTAAATCGGATTCGAACCGACATCTACTACTGCGACAGAGTAGTCCTTTACCCATTAAGTTATTAATTCCGTGCTATTTCTATTACATAGCGATTAACCTTGCAAACCTTTATTTATACCTTCTTTAATAAAACTTGTTTTATTAAGCCTTCTTGTGTTAAACAGCCACTCAACCATTAAGCTAATCTATCTTAAAATAGAAATTATTAATAACTTTTACATGTATTAATCTAAAAGATAATAGATTATAACTATTAAATTACTGTGTGTTAAACAGCCACTATACCGTAGAGTGAATCTCTTTACGTAACTCTAATAAACCGCGCGCACCTTTATGCAGCTGCTTTATACAGTGGTCTTATATAGTTAAATAGGCTACCTTTACAGAAACCTTAGCTAATTTTTGCTCGAATAAGGCTTAATAGTTATTACAATACCTCCTCTTTTTTTAACCTAGATTTGAGTTTCTGATATTTATTCTAAATTAAATTATATATTAATCTTTTATTCCAGTATTCATTCCAGATTTTAGTACTTTTTTTTTGCTATTCCTTCTTCAGTTAAATGTGCTTTTTCTTTTATTAAATCACATGCTATACAAAAATCTTTGAAATTTAATAATCTACTACTTTGTAAAGGGTAATTAATAAAAAAAAGGTATTACATTTTTATATACTGTTTGAAAATTATCTGTTCTTATTCTAACTACATCTCCAGATTTTTCCTCTCTTAATACACCAAAACCTAAAATTTATATAATCAATTGAAATAATAATAAATCTCTGGAATGTTGTGTAAGACTAAATGTCGATGTAACTCAATAACCATTTTTACTTCTATTTGATCTAACGTTAAGATAGAAACATCCTTCTGCATCTGTAAATCCTACTACTCATTCAGGAGTTATATTTTCTTTAGTTAAATCTAGCAATATTGGTTCATCTATTTCTATCAAAGGATCAGTGTAATAAACTATTGACGTTTTTTTTTTATTCGTCTTAGCTCTAATACTTAAAATTCTTACAAATCCTTCCTTGGTAAAATGTTTTTTATCTATCATTAATTCTATAATTTCTTTAAAATAGAAAAAATTTCATCTTTTTATGATTAATAAAGAATAATTATCAAAATGGGGTATAATTACAGCTAATAGATCTTTTATAGAATTTACAGCAAAAACAGCATGACCTTTATTTTCTACTTAATAAATACTTCCAACACCAAAGAATTCTTTAATTCTAAGAAATAAATCAATATATCTAACATGTAGTTCTATAGCAAATCTAGGGACTATTTGTCAACCTGTTTTATTATTTTTAGCTTTACCGATAGATACTGAAAAAGATGCTTGACCATCACAGAATCCTGTTACTCAATTAGGATGTAATGTTAAATTTAAAGCATTAGTAATATAAGATCTAGTATTAAATTATAAATTTATATGTTTATTACTCTTATAAAAACTTTTAACTACTATTCCTCGAATTGGGTTTAATTGTTATTACTATACTTCCAACCATGGCAAGTAATAGTATAAAACTAGCTAATATTAATCATATATTATAATTAGTATATAGTATATTACCTATACTAGTAATATGGCTATTTTCGATTAAATTACCGTCTCATATCTTACTTGTTACAAAATATATTTCATCATTATATAGATTTAAATTTATTTTTTTATTGTTCGCTAATGAGCGTAGCATTAAAGAAATATTTTGTAAAATATGATTTAAATTATAATGATTATTTATAATTGTAATATTATAAGGTAATAATTGGAAAACAGGATAATTAAATGATATTGCTATAGCTATACCTAAAAGTATACTATTACTAGTATTACTTTGCAATTCACTAATTCTAATATTTATTAGCATCAAAATAAATAAAAATAATATAGAACAATTCTAATTAACTAAGATAAATTTAGCAATAAATTAATACTAAATATATCCAGGAGTTATTACCAAGTATGTAAATGGTTACCCTTCAATAAATTGAAGGGTTGTCCTTCCTCCTTATGATAGCACATTCATTATAGAATTCGACTGTACATTTAGACAGGTTTTCCAACCCAGCCCCAGTGAACCAGTCTGTAGCGACATTTACAACTGCCGACGGTCTTTGATCAGGATATCGTTAACCGTTTTCACTTAATTTTTCTACAAATATAGAATAGTACGGTTGTAACCTTCTTTCTAAACTATGCTTTCAATCTTATATTTTTCAATTTGTGTTTGCTCTGTATCCGAAGAATCCGGGTAGATTCTTAAAGGTATTACTTAGGATAAAATACGGCCACTCTTCTTACTTGGTTACCTTTAATCTCTGTAAAATATTTACCGTTATCTCCCTCTTCTAGCGAAGCTACGGATAAAGAATCTAAATTTCTTCTTACTGTTCTAAAATCCACATTTATAATTTCACCTGCCTCATTTAACGTAGAAGCTAAGATTACTTCACCTGACCCTTTTATTATTTCATAAACACAATTAGTTCAACGTCTATTTATCTCTTTTCTCGTTATATTATCTATCTGACGACCATCATCTAAATGTATAACTGTAGATTTACCGTTTAATAATGTACCTAACTCCTCCTTAAATAAACTAGAATCCTCTTTAGAAGAGTTATTAGATAATCTGTAATTATTCATAGTATAAGATAATTTTAGTATTAATAATTTTATTTCTTCATTTCTATATGCTCCATTATATATCGCTTTACATATAATTTTGAAATCTTGAAAATCTTTACCTTTTTTAGTAACAAATCTTTTATTTTCTAAAAAAGGTATTAAATAATTCATTAAAACATTTGTATTTGAAATTCTAAGTCTTACCATAGGTTTAGCGTTGTCTTTATCGGGGTTTTCAACTATAGCAATAGCTGAGGAATTTTGTAATTTAAATTTAGAATATTTATCAAACCCTAGATTATTAATAAAATAATTCTTTATTTCTTCTATGACTGCCTGTTGAACTTTAGTAAGTGCAATCATAAAAGCAGGTTGAAGTTTAGTTCTATCTAAGTAGAATGAACCCTCACCTTCTAAAAGACCTAGTAATCAAAAATCAGAAACTATTATTTTATGATCTTCGGGGAAATTAAAGTTAATTCGATTTTTATTCATACCGTTTTTTAATTTTAACAATTGATCAATTACAGTTCTTTTGTTTAAACTTTTATTTTCTGTGTAAGCACAATATAAATGAAAAGCTTTTTTAAAATCTAAATAATCAAGGTATTTAGTTGTGTTTAAGTTATATTTATCAAATATAGATATTAACATATTAATATCTTTCCGATGTATAATAGTAAATTTACAACTATTACCATAAACTGCTATTTCATTACCTAAATTTAATTTACTTTTTACATAATTTAAAGCATTTATATCGTCAATGTGTAACTCAATAGTAAATCTAAAACTAGCTCCTGATATATCCCCATTACTATCCTTTTGAAAAACAATCGTGAAATTAGATTCACCATCTGCAAATCCTACGAATCATTTGTAAAACTCTTCGTCTTCTATATCAGGGCTAACCTCTAGGTCGGCGGAGCTAGACAAAGTTGAATAAAATTTGACGTTGTGTCAAGCGCACGAACCTACACCTGTTTTCCCTGAGTAGCGAACAGCTGAAGAGTGAAAATTAGAACTAGCCAGGTATATTGAAGAAACCGGCACATTATATATCCTTTGTACCAAATTGAAAAATTTAATGAGACTGAAAAGTCCTTTGTAGAGTTGGAGTTGAACCAACGCAGCCTCGTTATTTCATACATATTTAAAAACTGCTCCTATATAAACAATTAAATAAGATAAACCTATAAAACTTAAACCTAACATTATTAAATAACAAGAAATACTTGCAAATAAACCTATTAAAAATAAAACAGATACAATCACGACTAAAAAAAAAGTCTTTTCAAAATATACATTTTTCTACGCAGTTTACTCATTTTCTTTTATTACCAGACCGTGTAGCGACCGAAGGGCTAAGATAATGTCAAAGCATCCTTCTTGTAATTTAACACATAATTTAATGTGTAGAACCGGTGTCTTCTAAAGGTGTGTTTTTTCTCCCGCTATTCATTAATTTACGTATTTCACGAAGTTTATTTAGTCCCTCTTCTGTTAAATGTAATTTTTTGTCCATAATTTCTACAGCCTGCATAAAATATAAATAATCCAAATACTTATAACCCACTACGGGATATTGCTTAGGTAACAGAGGTAAGAGTTTATCTTTTAAATCCGATAATTTAGTAACTATAAAATCTATCCCTTCTCTATTTTCAGCTGTATACCCAAACCCGTAATATTTTACAAAATATTCAAATAATTCTTTATCTCTTATATGTTGAGTCAGTACAAATCTTAACTGTACTTGATAACCTAATTTTACAAATGTAGATTTATGTATACTGATGATAAAACAACCTTCTGCTGAAATAAATCCTGCTAATCAATTAGGATCTATTATTAAATTTTGAGGTGAAGTTAAATCAGATATTCCCAGTTCATTTACTGATACAAGATCAGGAAAGGCTGCTTTTAATTCATTCGTGAGACCTTTACCCATTAAAGCTTTTAGAGAGACTAATTTTAGTAAACCTTCCTTTGTTAAGTGTTCTTTGTTGTTTATTAAAAGAATAGCTTTTTTAAAACACAAAAAATCTCGACCTTTTTTAGTTATTAACGGATACTTATTAAAATGTTCTATTAGAATTAACAATTCTTTTTTAGATTCCACACGGAATTGTATTTCTTCTTTTCCTCGAGGATAGATTTTTCCTATACCTAAAGTAGACTGGATGCTTTTTAATATATTTTCGTCTTTCTTATGTAACCCTATTGAAAATACATATAGAACTCTTCCTTTTTTAGTATCCATATCGATATCTCTAATACTCAATGAGAATGAACCTTCCCCGTCAGTAAACCCTGTTATAAATCAAGGATTTAACTTCATAGGAGTATCTAAACTACTTAAAGATTTCGTATGATAAGATCTTATAAATAAATAATTTAATGAACGAGGTTGAACTGCACAAGGATCTAGCATAATTTTAGTTTTATTATAAGGGGACCCTGCAAATCCCTTTAAATATAAAACCAAGAAAATTGTTAGTAGTATTTGAGTAATGTTCCTTATAATCACAATTTAACAATTTTTTTTAGACTGTAGAGTACACCTTAAATGCATTAAATTATTAACGCAACAACTACCGTCTACTCGTTGCTCTTTTACAGTAAAAACCGTCGGCTAATACTGACTTAGATCCGCGATTCCCTATTTATTTTTTTTATTTTACCTTTCTAAAAAATTACCCGGGCCTAAGGACCTGATCCTAGGCTTTAATTTTTATTTATTTTTATTTCCTATTATATCTATTTATTTATTATAAGGCAATTAAGTATAGTAATTTGGAACTGAAAATTTTAGGCGGATAAAATATAAAAATCATCTTTTGACTTATTACCATACCTGAATAATTAGTTCAGCCACTTATAGCCTTTCGACTATAGCTTGGTATCAAAAGCTTTAAGGGGTCCCCGGAGTTTGATAGTTTATCCCAAAGAACATGTTTATTTAGGATTTTTACTGATAATTACCAGTATACCGCATAAAATAGCGAATAAAGAAATAACGTCTAATATATCTGTTCTATAACCATTTGTGTATGTTTCATGTATAATAAATAAATTATTCATATTTGTATTTTATATATCTTACCTTCGTAAAGGATAACACACAAGAGTACTCAGACTCGAACTGAGAATTTGGAGGTTGAAGCTCCCTATTTTCCCTTTAAACTATACTCTTAAAAAAGCATATAACGGAAAAGAGGTGAATCGAACACCTATATGTAAAAACACAATATTTAGCAAATATCTTACCCTACCAATAGCAACTTTTCCTTAATTAAACCTTTATAGTACTTTTTTTCGAATTAAATCGGATTCGAACCGACATCTACTACTGCGACAGAGTAGTCCTTTACCCATTAAGTTATTAATTCCGTGCTATTTCTATTACTATTACATAGCGATTAACCAGTTGTATGTTTTAACAGCACATTTTTAACCAAGTTATTTAAAGCACAAAAAATAATAAAATTAATTAAAATTACTAACAGTAAAAATTGGGCATTAAATAAATAAAATTTATTTTCATAAAGTTTACCTGATTTAACATAATCCGAAATAGTAGAACGCAGTATGTTAAAGAACTCGCTAGTTACTTTTATATTTTTTAATATTTTTATTAAATTATGATTTTTATCGCATATTTATATTATATTTTCTTTAAGTTCAAATTTATAAATAAATTCATCATAAGATAAACCGATATCAAAAATCTTACTAATAGTTTTAGATCTAACTCCAAAATATTTAGCAGTACTTTTTATAGTAGGAAACTCATTAATTAAATTACGTATTTTATCAAATATTTTTACTTTTACACCACGATTCCGTAAAGAAAATTTATGTTTGGTTTCAATAGTATGATGTATACCACACATAGGACTATTGTAATCCATATTATTAACGCTCATATTAAGTTTGGTTTCATTCCTAAGGTATTTACCGTACATAGGATTTTTACTACCTCTATTATTAAGACTAATTTTAAGTTTGATTTCATTTGTATGTTATTTACCATATATCGAGTTTTTACTACCTATACGGTTTTTAGCTGCTTCTTTCATTTCTATTAAAGTTTCTTTTGTATGTTTATAACCAAAAATAGATCCTGCCACTTTTAATATATTATACTTTAGATTTATTGAATCAATAAAATATTATTCTCTTTTTAATAGGATATCTTTATCACAATACTCTAATATATCTTATCTAAAATTTAGATAATCATATTTTAATAAAGCATTTATAATTTTACTTTTCCTTTTTAAATTTCATTTTTTAAAAATGAAGATGAAAAATAGTTTTTAAACCTCCTAGTTAAATTAATGCTACTGCCTATATAACTTTTCCCTGTAACTAAATTATTCCATCTATAAATACCACTTTTATTTTCATTTTCCTTGTATATAGTTGCTTATTATTAAGCACATTATAATAAAATTTGTCGCTTGCGCAGGGTGTATTCTTTAATTTCATTTTGTTTTTTTTTTTATTCTATTGTGACAAAAAGAGACAGTATTTCTCTATTTTTTTTTATTGCTACTAATTTCCAGCTTCGCCTGAAAATTGTAATAAATAAGAGTTATATTGATGAGCATCCTCAAAAAAATAAGATAAATTAAACCTTGCCCCTCTATAATTAAACTGTATATTACATTTAAATAAGTATAAAGACATTACAATAATTTAACTACTACAGGCGAGAGTCGAACTTGCACAAACTATTTGGAAGATAGCTATCCTCTTCCTAATTCCGCCCCTTGTTTTCACATAAATATATATATTATAATTAAAATAATACTAAAACTGACAGGAGTCGAACCTGTGTCTGTAATATGGAAAATTACTGTTTTTCCGTTAAACTACAATCTCTAATCTCTAATCTTATAAGTTTATAGATTACTTGAGTTAAACAAAGGATTATCTAAAAAAATTTTATTTATAAAAAGATCCATATTGATCTAGTTTAACTTAGCCGTTTAATAACACTCAAGTAGTAAGATTTGAACTTACATATTCCACGTAATACTTTGCGCTAAATAAATAGAATATATCCGGAGTACTTGTTGATTATAAATCAAAAATTTTTATTTATAATTTTAATCATAAATCACTAATAGTTTTTGGTAAAAAAAATAATTAAGTTCTTTTTTTTGAGAAAACCCGTCTAAATGTTTTTTTAGATTTATTTACTTGATAAAAAGGTAAATACGTATCTTTAGGTAAACGGTTAAACAGATTCTGTTCAGCAAGACATGGATACTCCAAATAAGACATAGCCATTAAATAAGAATTTAATCTTAATTCCAAGGGACTTACTATATGACTTTTTTTAGAACTTAGCTTTAATATTAACTCATTGCCGAGTCAGTTCGATTTACTTTATAAATAATAATCTTTATATAATTTTCACAAAATTATATTTATCTTTATATAATTTTCACAAAATAGTATTTATCTTTATATAATTTACTTGTTTTTATATACTTACGTATAGTAGTTTTTGATATATTATATAATTTAGATAATTTTGCGAGGTTATCTAATACCTCTATTAATTGTTTATTAACATCGTATACTCCTATTCTGTTACCTGTGTCATTAAACCCATAAATAAAGTCATTATATTCATAAATAAAATCATCAAAAGAATCACCCCTTTTATAAATATTACCTATAGTCCTTCTACTTACACCTAAATACTTTGCAGTTTCACATATAGTAGAAAACATATGAATAAGATTACCTAACTTATCAAATATTTTTACACTTACACCGTTACTTCGTAAAGACAATTTATGTTTAGTTTCAGTGGTCATTTTTTTAGGTTTTTTATTTCTATTAGATTATGACATTTTTTTTTTCTTACTTCATTTGTAAGGGATTTACCGTACATAGGGTGTTTACTATCTCTTACCTTAAGACTAATTTTAAGTTTGGTTTCTTCAGTTAATTTATGACCTAACGATGAACCAGCTATTTTTAAGATATTGTATTCGGGTTTTAGAGTATCTAAATAGTACTGCTCTCTTTTTAATAAAATGTCTTTATCACAATATTCTAATATATTCAAACTAAAGTTTTCATAGCCATATTTTAGTAATGCATTTGCAATTTTACTTTTTCCTTTTGATAAGTCTTTTTTTTAAAGACCCTGATGAATAATAAAGGTAAAACCTTTTAGTTAAATTAACAGCACTACCTACATAAATTTTTCCTGTAACTATATTATTCCATCTATAAATACCACTTTTATTTTCTTTTAAAATCTTAGATTTTTCTTGCAAACAATTCTTATACATATATTTAATTTTAATTTTAAAAAGAGTACTGAATATTTACTCTATAATTACATCAATAATGTAATTATCTTCTGCATAGGATCAATAGCTGATGAAAGTTTAAACGATAATACGATCGTTTAAATACCTTAGGCAGGAATCGAACCCGCGATGGCTATTTGGAAGATAGCAGTCTTACCATTAAACGACTAAGGTTATTACGGTTATAGATATACAATCATAACTCATTCTCACTAATAATTTTAGAGAATAAACCCTATCTTTATATCAAATTTATACCATGTTCACCTACTTGTGATAGTATGTATTTCATATCTTTATATGTACCGTCCCTTAAAATATAAAGAGCTGATTTATTTAAATTTAAAAAGAAATCCATTGTATTATTTCCGATTAACTCTATAAAAGATAATACTCCTATTTCTATATATGTAATCTTAGGTAAATCATGAATTAAAAATATTTCATGTTCAACCTTTTGAGATAAATTTATAGAAATTATATTTAATTCACTTATCTTCATATAGGCTAAATACCTAGTAAAATCTATGAGATTAATTTCAGATACACAATCCAATACAGCCATTTTTCCTGTGACATTTGCCCTACCATTACCATATTTACTATTATTTATCGTTAAAACTAACAATAAATCATCCACTGAAATAAATGTAGAAAATTTAGATATATCTGCTGGAGCCTCTTTTAAAGGAACATAATTAACTATTCTTTCTATACCATTTATATAAGCCAATAAAGTACCTTTAGTCTCTCCTCGTAGTATTTTTAAAATTATATTCTTTAAAGTATATGTTCATTTTTTTTTTTNATTATTATTATCAAAAAGAGACGATTTTTCTCTATATTTATCTATACCCGCCCTACCGTATATTTTTCAATACTTCCACTTATTATGTATATATATCGCTTAGTTACATCCACATATTTCCTTTAAACCTTCTTCTAATCATCTAGCTAGCTCTAAGTCATATTCTTTTAATTTTAATCCATAGTACTTTTATAATTTTAATTTACATTCTAGTTTTACCTTTAAATCAAACCTAGTTATAATTAACCTGCAAATTATATTTAAACAAATATTAAATAATTAAAATAATTATTTAGCTGCGGCTAGTTGGATTCGAACCAACGAATATCGTGTGGTAGACGACGAGTTTACCAATTAACCTATAGTCGCTATTAATTAAAGACTTTTTTATATTAAATGACTGTAGTTTTTTTTGTTTTTATTATTAAAAAGAGACAGTTTTTCTCTAAATTTATATAAATTTTTCTATATTTACCCACCCTACCTTGTATTTTACAATACTTCCTCTATATTTATTAGTTACATATTTCGTTTAAACCTTCTTTTATTCATTTAATAAGGTCTATATAATATTATTCTAACTTTAACTTAAAATCCTTTTCTAGTTTCAATTAACATTTTATTTCTATTTAGAGTCTAAGTTCTAATCAAGTCAAAATAGGAGAATACAAATAATTTTAATTTTTATTAAAATTAAATGAAGAAAATGGAATTTTTATATCTGATCTTACAAAATAAGACGGATAATAATTACCCTTAATTATCTTATTAGTTATATGAATAGTACTATCATTTTGTATTATTTCATTATAAAAAATATAAACAATAAAATAATATTCATTATTGTATTCCAAACTATAGAATAAATATATAGTTAAAATTAGAAATAAGCTAGATACTAGTTCATAAAATTTTCATTTAAAAGTTAATTAAATATAAAAAGAGTCAAATGCTTTTATTTATAATTACTAACTAACGTAAGTAATACTCTTTAGATTCGTAATAACGAACTACACTTCTTCCACCCTTTTTTCAGCCACCTCCTTCTACATAACTCTTTCCATTTAAGATAAAAAACCTATAAAAATCCTCTTTAGCTTTTTGTTTAAATGTAGGTAAATAATTAGTGCTATCCCCTCTAAACTTAACAGTTTTGGGTATAATAGGAGTATTTTCTGAATTAGTATCTACCTTATTAATTTGTTTAAAACAAGATTTCGGCCCTATATTTTTAGAATGTCTGTAAGGATATCCGTAAGGATCAACATGGTTGTAAGAAGGA
Source organism: Lasiodiplodia mahajangana (assembly GCA_029590625.1). Classification (NCBI taxonomy): domain Eukaryota; kingdom Fungi; phylum Ascomycota; class Dothideomycetes; order Botryosphaeriales; family Botryosphaeriaceae; genus Lasiodiplodia; species Lasiodiplodia mahajangana. Next base: position 26,811 of record JAPUUL010000001.1, on the reverse strand, counting down.
TGAGAACAACGCTTATGTAAGTTTCAATGATTAGTAGCCGTGGCTGTACTAGAATCTCCATGTAATTCTAACCTAAATCCATGACTAGTTTGAATTAACCCGGGATGATTTGCTTGATATGTTCTCGATTGAGAAAAATTTTGGTGGTTTGTTATATCCCACAACTCAAAATAAGTATGCCCACTATCTAACACTTAAACAGGTCTACTATCCAATTCGTACCTAGATCTGCTATCTAATTCGGAACCGTAAAATTCTTTTTGGGTATAATTTGAGGGATTAGGAATACGAGTAATACCCCTACACCTGTACTCTTTTATTACCAGTCTATTTGATAATTCACTTCCACTTTCACTAGTTGATTCTCATGAACCATCATCTAACAATATTACATCGTTAATTTGATAAAAATACATTAATAAAGTTCACAGAATATAAATTAATAACCTGTATTTTATAATTTTAAGTGTATTATACAACATAAATCCAAACATAAACTCTAAAATTTTATTCAGTCAAATTTGCATCATTTTTTAGTTATATAGAATTTTAAACAAAAAAGCATATGTATTGCTTAATACTAATAAAAAAGAAATATATAAATATTAATAATTTTTCTTATTAACATACAAATAAATAAAATAATTTATAAATAAGTACAATGAATATATACAATTAAAATTTAAATCTCTATCTACGTACGTATATATAAAAGGAATTTCAATACTAAATCCAAGATTATTAAATTATAATATATACACACCACATGTATTATTCACATTATGNTTTTTTTTTACAGAAAGAAAACAAAAGTTCTAATAATTCAAGATTAAATTGTTGAGTATATGAAGAATAGCTTAAATTAATAATACAGTAATCCTCAGTTATCGTAATAAATTTTTCACGAAAGTTCTCCATAAAATATTGCTAATTAAATTCAAAAGAGTACTAAATATTTACTCATTAATTACACTAATAGTGTTACTAAACTATATAAAGCTCAGGACAAAAAGCTAATGAGACTCGAACTCATAAAGCCTAACCTAATTAAGCTATTACCATTAACACAGCTTTAAAAACCATTTACAGTTACAAACCATTTTACAGTTACAAAGAATATAAATTATATTTAATAAAAAGTCGCAGTTCATGTATTATTTATAATATAATATTTAATATCTCCAGTTGAAAAGAAGAACTAACGAATATCGTTTGGTAAACGAAGAGTTTACTACTAACCTACAGTCGCTAAAGCTTTACCTTTAAACAACAATTACTATATTTGGGGTATACAAGAATCGAACTCGTATAATCATGATTAAAAGTCATATGCATTACCATTATACTAATACCCCTTTTTAATTATAATATTTATAAATTAATATAACGCCCCTAAGATGAATCGAACATCTATCATGATATTAACAGTATCAAGCTCTACCATTGAGCTATAGAGACTTATTATTAGGAGACAAGAGATTCGAACTCTTAAAAGTATATTACTACTGAGTTTACAGCTCAGCCCTTCTTACCAATAAAGGAACCCTCCTTGTATAGAGTTAGATTATTTTACCCTGCTATGAAAAGCTAATAATTAAACTACACTCTGCTTATTACATTTAATAAAATTAATAAGGTTTATTTTTTTTAATAATATATTTAACTTCGCTTATTTCATATAAGCGAACCAAGCAGTCCTATATTTCAGATAAATAGTTTGATTATATAATTTATATATGAAGATTAGAGATTCGAACTCTATTGAATGTAATTGATATAGTTCAACCGTCACACCTACGAACGAAACCTTCCTGTTTTGGTTAAAATTTATAAACCCCGTGCAACTTCCACTACACGAACTGTATTTCGACTTAACACTAATTAGAGTCGCGCATACGAAGAATCCTATTATAAGATTTAAATCCGATCATTTATGAACTTATAATAAAAAAGCAAACTTATTGCACCAACTCCTTTCAGCATGTGACGAGTGATTAGTACCAATCCGAAGTATTATTCACCGTGACATGGTGATTCACGATTACTAGCAATTTCTTATTCATGCAGCCGAATTTCAGGCTACAATCCATTTCCATATTTTATCCTATTTTTTNGAGATTAGCTTAAATTCGCATTTTTGCTTCTCTTTGTCTAGGTATATGTGGCACGTCTATAGCCCACAATATTACACAGCGATCAAATTTATCATGCAAATAAATCGAACAATTCAGACAATAATTAATGAATATTTATTGATTCATATTAGATTTTATACTTAATATTTCATTAAATCCTTCTTTAGTTAAATGTTCTTTATTGTTAATCATTATAACAACTTTATTAAATTCTATAAAATCTAAACTCTTATTACCTTTAATAGGATATTTCATAAAGAAAGGTATTATTACATTGGTAATATCATTAGTATTTGTAACTTGAAAACTTACGGAATTTTCACCGTAATATACATTCTTATCTTTAGTTAAGTTAAAATATGTACCTAAGTATTTAACAAATTCTTCCTCTCTTAGATGTAAACCTATAGAAAATCTTAATTGTACTCTTACACCTAACTTACTAGTTACAGATTTACTAATTTTGATATTAAAACTACTATCTCCGCTTGAAAAACCTGCCATTCATAGAGGATCAGGTATACCTTTAAAATTATACTCTGGTCTACTTATCTCAATATCTTTTCAATTAGAAAACTCTTCCTTTAGTTTACTAGTTAAACCTAAATTAAGAGAAGATTTTAGCCCTACTAGTTTCAATAAACCTTCTTTAGTTGTATGTTCTTGCTTTTTGATAATATCAAAAGCTTTTTTAAATATTTCATAATCACTATTTTTACAAGTTACGAGAGGATATTTATCAAAATGATCTATAATTACTTGTAAATCTTTAATTGATTCTACTCTATACTGTAAAGAATTTATACCGTGTTTATGTATATTTCCTACACCTAAGTAAGATTTAATTGTTTCTAATAAAGCAACATCTTTAGAATGTAATCCTATAGCAAATATAGCTTTAACTCTTCAATTTGTAGCATAATTTTTATTATGTTGAATTAAAATAGAAAAAGTACCTTCTGCATCTGAAAACCCTGTTAAAAATCAAGGATCTATTGTACCATTAACTATTGGTTTCTGGGATTTGTTGTTGGCTGAATACGTCCTTATTTGATTTATTTGATTAGAAAGGATTTTGATTTGATAATTTCTCTCGAAACCCGTTAGAGTACACCTTAACATTGGAATTTTATTTTGTATACAGAGATTTCCAATGCAACTACCGTCTACTCGTTGCTCTTTTACAAATAAAGTATTACTTTTATTTGACTTAGATCCGCGATAACCCATTTCTTTTTCAATTATCTTCTGACTTATTACTATACCTGAGTAATTAATTCAGCCACTCATATATTTTCATATACGGCTTAGTACCAGAAGCTTTAAGGTGTCCCCGGAATTTGATAGTTTGTCCCACGTTGGTGATTTCCTACATCACTCAGCAGGCCATGATGACTTGTCTTATTCCTGTTTGTCCTGACAATTGTAGCGCGCCAGGAAATGCTCTATATTAATAGTTTATAAATAAAGCCCAGGTATTCGTTAATTCCACGGACAAATCCGCAGTTTCACAACATTAACTGAAAACAGCCGTGCAACACTTGTATTATTAATTAATATTAATAACATTCAAATTGTGGTAAGGTTTTTCGTGGATCATCGAATTAAATAGTTAAGATAGGTAGATCTTCTCAGATTTTCCCCCTTTAAGAACCGTACGTGCGATTTTCACCGCATACGGCTCAAGCATAAATTTTTTTTTATAGGAGAAATACTCCAAACCGTAAAGTATAAAAACTCTATTGTCAATTTACACCGTATGTTAAGTCAGCGATATTAAGATCTCATCTATAATCAAATTATAATATAAGTATAATCTTAATAAGCTTAAATGTTTAGTTATATTACTGTATATAGCTAAGATTAAATATTTCTAGTGGTTTTTTAGATACGACCTGTATTCATTCCAGCTTTAATTGCTCTAATTTTATTTAATCCTTCTTCAGTTAAATGACCTTTAGCTTCCATAATTTTAAAAGCTTCTTTAAAATCATTTAAATTTAAAAGTTTGGACCCGAGTAATGGATATTTATAGAAAAAAGTAAGAATTTTACTATCTATGTCTTTTATAGAAGTTACGGTAAAATCCACAGCAAATCCAGCTCTTTTTTCAATTCTACCACAATCTAAGAAATTCTTTATCAACTCTAATAGTTGAATATCTCTAGAATGTTGAGTTATTTTAAATACCAACTGTACAGCTCAACCTGTTTTGGATTTTGGGGATTTTCCTATATTAATATAGAAACAAGACTCTCCTTCACAAAATCCCGCTAATCAAGAGGGGTCTGAAATAAAAGTAGGAATAAACTTAGGTCTTTCTATAGGTACAACCTTGAAATTATCAGGTAATTTTTTAGATAAACCTAGATTCAAAGAAGATTTCAGATTAATTATTTTTTGTAAACCTTCCAATGTAAGATGTTCCTTTTTATACATAATTTGAATTATCTTAACAAATAATTCAAAATCTACTTTTTTTTGTGTAAGTAAAGGATATTTTTGAAAATGAGGTACAACAAAATTAATTAATCCTTCTATATTTGATACTTTATATTTATAGGTATCATCTTGCGGGTTATAATAAATATTACCAACATTACCCATAGTTTCTTGTAAGAGGTTCAATAACAATCTATCTTTTACATTTAAAGCTAATTCAAATGAAGCTAAGACGAAATAACCTAATTTTCTACTATTATCTTTTACAATATGTACAACAAAGCTACCTTCTGCATCGACTAATCCCGTTAGGAATCAAGGATTAACTGAGGAACGCTCTACTGTATGCAAACCACGAGTAAAAATTAGTTTATCCTTACTTATTAAACCTTCACCACAAAGTCGATTAAATGAATCTGACTTTACTTGTATAGAATTCGATTTAGTATGATCAGAACCTTCAACTTTTATCCCTAAATAAGTAACAACTAGAAATAAAAAAATTATTATTAATAAATATAACATTATTATACAAAGAAAAAAAAAACTTCCCATTATGATTAAACAATAATCACGTAATTGTATACAAATACAACACGAAAAAAAAAATAAACAGATTAACAAAGATATAACAATATCTTACAATATATTTAATTCATAATAAGTATCAATAACTAGATAAAAAAACAAGGCGCTAATAATGAAAAATAAAAAAAAAGCAGTAACTCAAATTCATGCTAAGATAAATTTAAATAATAACAAACTCACTTTATTACTCACAAGCCAGGATATGCACATCCTAAGGTATAAGATGCACTACTTTCAAAATTAGTCCTTATTTTCTATCTTAAATAATATCAGACCTTATCTTTATTAACGTAATATATAAATCCGTACACAATATAAGGTTATCTGCTCCCATCGTAGAAGCAAACACGCCATTATTTTTGTCGTAATTTCACATAGTCGTCGTTTTAACATTTAAACCTTTATCTTTTCCTAGATTAAGTTATACTTAACCTGGATAAGCTTTTGCTTTTTTAACTTCTCCTTTCCCCCTTACCGGTTATAACTACTTCAATCTATTTAGATCTTATAAGTTACCTCTTTAATGAAAAAAAATAAATACTTTATATTTCATTACTGTAGATAAAGGGGGTTACCAAGTTCATATATTAACACAAATAACGTAAGATTTAGGAAAGTAGCTTTACTTCGATGAAAATATGATTTCTCTAATAGATTAGTATGTCAAATCTATCATCTTCCATAATATATTAATATACCAGCACGAAGCGTCTTGGCTACTTTGACTTTCGCTTTCCATGTCTTACTTACACTAGCTCCAGAAAGGAAATATATAAACACTTTTATTTCCTTACATTATCATTTAAGATAGGCTACATTGTCCCTAAAGCTTCACACAAATCATTACTAATTTGCATGTCTAGGTAGTGTTAGGTAGAGAAAATACCTAGTGGAATTTCACCACATTGTTAATATACGCTTCTTGTCGCACACATACTTCACTGCTGGTGTCAGAAACGGACTAGTGATTTCAGTTCCTGCGTTGCCACATTACTCTTGAGGTGAAATGCTTACATTTTCATTTATAGACCAAGTTATTAAAACCTAACCTATGGCATTCATCATTCTCTGCAAAGACTACTAGGGTATCTAATCCTGTTCGTTCTCTGTGCCTTCGTCCTTCAACGTCAGTTTTTACATAAAAGGTTGCCTTCGCCTTTATCAGTCCCTAAGGTATCAACAAATATTATCTCTACACCTCAAGTACTACCTCCTCACATAAAACTCTAGTAAAACATACCTTTTAAAAGGAAAATTTTCACCGTCTAAGTACCCTTTAAACCTATTAAAGATGAATAACACTAGCCTCTTACGTATTACCGCGACTGCTGGCACGTAATTAGTCAAGGCATCAATCTGTTTATCGTCATTATCAATAAACATTTAGAATTTTATTCGATAAATCAATTTATAGATCTTTTAATCTACATTCCTCAAAGTTGCCAGTTCAGCCGTTAGGCCAGTGACCAAAATTCCTCACTGCTGTACTCACTTGCCTTGGGCTTTTTTCAGACCCAATGTGGTCGATCAACCATTTCAGTTTCGACTACGAGAGTTAAGGCTTGTTAAGTAATCACCTTAACAACTACCTATCTCGACGATATTTCCTTAAGTCCTCTTAAAGCGGTATTACATCCTTTGACTATGAGGGATCTTTCCCCTCTCTTTAAGGTGGGCCGGATATCTTTACTCACCTGTTCACCACTTTTAATCAAATTATTAATTAAATTAAACGTACGATTAGCATGTGTCAAGCACTTTGACAGCGTTCAATCAGAGCCATCACCAAACTCATCTATATTTTTTAAGTTTTGATGGTAAAGTCCATCACTATAAATTTTTGGTTTTATTTATTTTTTTTTTTAGTTTCGGACAAAAGCAAGCTATTTCTAGAAATATTATGTCTTTCTAAATCATAGTTTTATGTAAGCTTTGCAAAGCTAGCATTTAAATTATATATTGTGATAAAATTACCTCTAAATTTATTTTATTTTCTATTATACACCTAAACCTTTCGCTTAAAGTAATTTTATACATACATATTGTTTACTATAACTTTACTTAAATTCTTTTAAATTTAGTCTATTTTTATCTCTAAAACCTTTTTTTTAAGTAAACTAATATAGGGATAATATTAAAATTAAATTGAAATATAAATCTTGATAAAATTAATTATCTCAATTTTTTTTTTTATGTAAATCTAGTCCATCTTTTATATACCCCGTAGATAAAACCACAAATACTTAAGCTTGTATAAATGCAATACCTAATTCTAAACCTAAAAAAGCAATAGTAAAAGATAAAGGTATTAAACCTAATAAAAAGAATCCAGATTTTTTTTTAGAGCGATATAAATATTAATATTATGAAGACTTTCTATAAATATAGATAATCTAAAGATTCGGCTAGAACTTTTATAAAAGAAAAGAATAACAAAATAAAATTAGATATTGTAAAAAAATTACTTGAATCGTTATCAGATCCACCATTATTATTATTACTCCCTCCATCGCCACTACCTCCACTTGATACACCACCTGAACCACCTGAACTTTTAACTATATCTTTAATTTTAGTTGAAATATTTTTGCCTTTTTCTGAATCATTATCAGAATTACTTGATTCATCCTCAGAATCAGGGTTGTGGTCTCCTTCATATTCGTGGTCAGTTTCGGAATTGTCTGTTTCGGGATTGTCATATTTATATTTTAGCTTGTCTAAACAATCTTTGGCATATTTTTGAGCATCCTCTTCACTATAATCACTTTTGTGTGAGTTTTCTTTTCTATATTGTGATTCTTTTTCCTTTTTAAATTCTTTCTCGTCTTCCATTAATTGTTTATGATCAGAATCATCCGTCATAGGACTAACTGAAGTGCTGGGACCTGCATCTTCTACTCCTACCATATCATTATATTCATCCCTATCAAATTTCCTTTTTTTAAATTCTTTTACTATTGATCTTTCTGTATTAGCACACATATTTTCTTCTTCGGGATTATCAGGATTAACACCATATTTCCTTTTTAAACGTTCACGAGCTTCTTCACGTAATTCTTGATTATTTGAATGACGATTCTCTAAAGCTGATGCATCAGATGCCAAACCCTCATCCTCAGAATCAGGCGTCTTACGATCAAAATAAAGAATATTATATAAAGGTACATTGTCAATAATTAGTAGATTAAGTGGCGCTGCACCAGAAAATCTTTCTCACAAAAAATCTAAAAATATATTAATTTCATCTATTAATGAAGATCAAGCCCGTCTTTTATATATCCTGATGACAAAACCACAAATACTTGTGCTTGTATGAATGCAATTCCTAATTCTAAACCCGAGAATGCTATAATAAATGACAAAGGAACTAAACCCAACAAAAAAAAAATAAAACCACTTGTCATTATATTATATGTAAAACCAGCTAATATGTTTAATAGCATGTGTCCTGATAATCGAATACACAAATTTATCCTTATAGAATTAAATTTAATTCTATCTAACTTTAAAAGTTAATGAGATTAACCGAAGTAATATTATACTAATTTAAATAAATATAAACCCTTAAAAGGCTTAGTTCTATTTTCTTTTAAGTATAAAGAAATACTAGGTTGACGATAACCATACGCTCTAGCTACTGCACCAATAGAAGAGTATGTTGTAATCTCCTTAGTTTTAATATTAGTAACTTCCACTTTCATACTGGTTTTCTGAACTTTTCTTACGCTAACTAATTTTGAACTTTGGGCGCTTCGCTCTGAATTAATAAATCTGAAAGTATATCTACCTAAAACAGGTTTATTTTGATTCAAATAAACGTAATGTTCAATATATCTTTTATCAATGCCTAAATTACGAGCAGCTGATTTAATAGCATGGTAAGTAGTTGAAGTATTTTTTTCCAAATCAGTTACCTCAACTTTTATACTATTAGATTGAGCTGTAGACATTTTAGCTAAAATGTCTGGAGATTTACTTCTATTTTTGGCAGCTTCCCGCATGTTCTCTATAGTAGCCTCTGAATGTTTTCACCCAGATCCTCGTGAAGGGCTTCCGGGAGTTTTTAATATATTATATTCTGGAGAATATTTTTCAAAATATTGTTTTTCTTTAACCATAATACTATCTCTGTCGCAGAACTCTAACACAGAAAATTTAAAGTTTTTATAACCATGTTTTAATAATGCAGTACAAATAGGCATACTTTTTTCGTTTAATAATCTCTTGACATTATAATATTCCAATAACCTACGTCTTAAATCTACAGAACTACCAATATACTTTTTATCACTAATTTTATTAGTTCACATATAAATACCAATTTTACCTTTAATATAATTTAAGATATCGAGTTTTTCTTCGTCAGCATCAGAAAATTCTTTTAAAGAGCCGCAAGCCGCGTCAGCGGGCCTAAGGTCCTCGACACTATCATTATATATTAAAGTATGAAAAAACCGGGGACTTTGACTTTGATTATAAATTAAAATAGGATTTTTATTTTGTCCGATGCCCATAGAACTTTGCATTCTTTTAGCTTGACAAAAAATTGAAGGATTAGTAGAAGATAATATTTGTATATAAGATAAATTACTATATTGTGTACAATTTTTTTTAGTACCAGTGGGGCGCTGCAACGTAGTAGCAGCGGGGTCCCACAGGTTAGAGCCGCCGCCTCTAAGGCGCCCGGAACTATTTAAATTAGTAACACTACCTAATTCTCGATTTTGTTTTCTTAATGAATCTATATCCATAAATTCCTCATGTTTAGTTATAACTAATAGAATTTCTTTGTTTTCATCTTCGTCAAAAAGTTCAAAGCATGATCTTGATTTTAACGAAATCTGAGCTTCAGCAATTTCTGTACTAACACGACATAACAAAAATTGAGAAGGAATATCCGAAAAAAAATAAGTTATTTCAACTATACTTTTATATCCAGAACTACCTTTATCTAATTTGATAAGACAACTTTTATCTTCATTAAAAACATAGATATCTTCAACAGGTAAGGAAGGAGACATTTCTTCCACATAAAAAAAAAATTCAAAAGTATACTCTCCTTTAACTAAATTTTGTGAAAGAGTATCTAATTGTCTAAAGAAAAGAGATTCTTGTGTTAAATCATAATGATAATCAGATAAAATATATTTATGATCTATAGAATCATATATATTTAATTCATCAATAATTTTATATAAAGAAGGTAAAAATAATATAGACTTATTTTCAACAAAATTTATATTATCAAATGTAGAATTAATAATTAACTTAGGTACTTCTAAAGTAGAAGTATTATAATCTATAATACCATTTGATTCTGGCTTATTAAGTTTAGCTTTCGTAGAAAACGCCCTAGAACCTCTAGGTTTAAAAGAAGTAAATTTTACTTTATAAGGATAACGAGATAAAACATTTTTTAAATTAAAGCTGTAAGATAAAAGAATTTTTCTGTAAAAATTCTTAAGAATAAATAATATATATCGTCCACACCTTCATCCCTTCTTTAAAGGTTATTATATAAATTTTTAGGTGTTTATACTTAATCCTTTCTTTAAGGTGTTATGTTTATTTTAAACCCTTTTTTTAAAGTTATTTTAAGGTATATGAATATATATATAATAATATACCTTAAAAGGATAGGCTATTGTGATACCTTTAATATTGAATGACTTAATTTCTTCCAATAACCGGTTTTCCCGGCGACTAGAGTACACCTTACAATTATAACTCGATAATTGAAGAACCATCTACTCGTTGCTCTTTTACAGATTTTTAAATTAAATCTGATTTAGATCCGCGATAACCCATTCCTATTACTAGAATCTCTAATGATATTACTATATCCTGAGGCATTAATCAGGCCGTATAAGAAGTTTCCTTCTTATAATTAGTTATTAAAGCTTTAGGGCTTCCCCGGAATTTGGCTCTTTAACACAGTAATAATGAGACACCTAATCTCATCTTTTTATGTTGGCAGCTAATCTTAAACCTAAAGAAATATTTCTTGCTAAATATGATCGGCCGTACTCTTGACCAGTTTTGATTTTAATTATAAACATAGAAAATCCTATTAATTCATAGTAGATCAGGATAACTAAGAAGATAGTGAAAAGATTCATTATTTATTCATATCCCTCTAGGATATAGATAAGCAAGCTCCTCGTATAATTAAACTAATTTAAAAATATATCTTTTTCTAAAAGGATTAACACGTTGTTTTGCAAAATACCCTGATATACTTGATTGAGGTATGTTTAAATCTTTGGCTGCTAAAGTAAATGAAGGATAAATAGTTACTTCATTTGTTTCAAGATCGGTAACCTCTATTCTCTTTGTACCTCTAGTAATTTCATTTTCTCCGGAAGGATTTTCTAGTTTAGATATACTATACCCTTTTAAGGTTTCATCTTCCGTTTTATGAAGAAAATATCATAAACGCGCTCTAGATACATTCAAATATTTAGCAGCTTCTGTCATAGAAACAAATTCCTTTTTATCACCTGTTTCAATATTATTTAATAAAACAGGCTGTTGAGGTAATCTCGTTACATTAGAAGATACTTGAGTTTCATTAGAACTTGAGTTAGGGCTAGATATTTTATATTTATTGTAAAGAGTACCTTTGGATAAATATTTACCTACTGTTATCCTAGATATACCTAAGTATTCTCCGGCTTCCGTAAGAGAGATAAATTCTTTTATATTTCCTGTTTCAGTGTCAGTAACTATAACGGATTTTCTCAAAGTATTACCTAAACGCAAATTTTCTATGTGCTCTTTATTTAAAGTTTTACCTAGTAAGATTCTCCTTTTGATTTCACGAGTTGATTCTAAAACCTTTCTATTTTTAGCACTTATACTAATTAGTTTTTTAGCGGCTTCACTATGTCTATATCCTAAAGGAGATCCAGCTACTTTTAATATATTGTATTCAGGGTTTAATGTATCAAAGTAGAATTGTTCTCTTTCAAGTAATATCTCAAGAGAGCAATATTCTAAAATTTCTAATCTAAACCCTGAATACCCATATTTTAATAACGCCTTATAGATTCTTAAATTCCGTTTAGGATATGATATATGATTATAATTAAAATATTGTTTAAATCTTGCACTTAAATTTGAGGATGAACCTATATAACTTTTACCTGAATCTAAATTCACTCAACGATAAACACCTGTCCGGTTTTTATTATCACGAATTATTAATTCTTTTTCCTTATCAGGATTAAGATAAACTTTAACGGGTTCTAAGCTAGAAGATGTAAATACAGTTCTTTTACATATATATGTAGAACTAACTGAATTATAAGACTGTTTAAATGGTGTTCTTATAATTTTATACTTCATAGTCTTAGTGTCTTGCTCCGAATCAGCGTGGTAGTTATTAAGTATAAACCTTAATTTAAGAACTAAAGATTTTATAAGTTGGTTACTAATTTCCCTATTTAAATAAACTGGCCAAGACTATACAGAAACATTAATTTGAGTTACTTATTTCTACTCAAAACCACTTTCATGGCGACTAGAGTACACTTTACAGTATTTTTAATACTGAAGAACCATCTACTCGTTGCTCTTTTACAACTATAAAGAATTAAATCCTTAAAAATTGATTTAGATCCGCGATGATCCATTTCATTTTCGTTCATCTTATAACTTATTACTATACCTGAGTAATTAATTCAGCCACTAATAGTATTTCAACTATTGTTTAGTATTATAAGCTTTAGGACTTCCCCGGAATTTGGCTCTTGTTCACAGAGTAACCTAATCTACTATATGAATTCAATTAAAACCAATAAAGGTAATAAAGCTAAAGGACAACCAGCAGGGACTAAAAGAGAAAAGAACACTAAACCGTGTTTTTGGAATCCTAATATTGTTGCACCTAAAACTATAGTAAAACTTAAAGCAAATGTTAATACAAAATGACTTGTAGAAGCAAAACTATAAGGACAATTTGACAAACCATATAGATTTATCAAACCGGACTATATCTTAATTACTTAATAATTATTGTAAAATTTAATTAAGTAACTTTTCACGTGCAGTCTCTGAGGGAACCCACTAGAAGGTATACTAGCTGTTACCTGCTGATTGTTCATTGTTTCATCCTTTAAGATTTTTACCCATAGATTATTATCATTGGTACTTAAGGCTTTAGAAGTTTCCAGCATATAGTGAAATTAGTAGAAATTTATCATTAATTATCTATGGTATTACAATTACCTAAACTATCTATATTTTATTAATTTATTCTTTAATTAATATTCTTTTTGTATTCATATTATTTTTAATTGTTCTTATTAAACTGATTCCTTCTTCAGTTAAATGATCTTTAGATTTAATTAATTCAGCTACTTTAACTAAATCTGAATAATCTTCCTTTTTTACACCCAATAAAGGGTACTCTTTTAATAAAGGTATTATTTTATCCTTTATATCTGAAAAGGTTGTAACTAAATATTGTCCTTCGTTACGTGTAGGTGATTTATAATATCTACCACAATTTAAATAAGTTATAAAGCTATTTAATAATAATTGATCTTTAACATGTTGAGTTATTGAAAATCTTAAACTCACGTTAGCTTTATTATTAATTTCTTGAATTATAACTTGAAAACTTGCTTCTGCTTCTATAAATCCTCTAACTCAATTAGAGTTTCTTATAATAGCATTATCTATATTTGGTCTAGTTATAGGTTCTACTGTAGGGAAAGATTCTTGAAATTTTTCAGGTAAACCTCAATTTAATGAAGATTTTATACCAACTAGCTTTAATAAACCTATACTTGATAAGTGTTCTTCATTGTAAATTAAATTAATAGCTTGTTTAAATAAATTATAATCTGCTTGTTTTTGAGTAATTAAAGGATATTTGTCAAAATGATCTGTAATTACTTGTAAATCATTTAAAGAACTAACACGATATTGTATAGAATCAATACCATGTTTATATATTTTACCTACATTAAAAGTTCTTTGTATTGCTTCTAATAAATTTATGTCTTTATTATATAAAGATATACTAAAGATAGGTTTAACTTGTCAACCTGTCAATCTTCTACTATCTTTAAAAATAGAAATAGAAAAACAACCCTCTCCATCTACAAATCCTGTAATATAATCAGGATTAAGATAGAAAGTATTTTTATTATTAAAACTATATCTTACTGGATTTTTAGATATTTTGTAGCTAATATTGCGAGATTGATAATATGAAATTGAAGAATATAATTTTTTTAATAGATTGCTTGAGATAATTAATCATGAATTTCTAAGGCACCTGTTTACCATTCCTATTAAGTTATTTATTAATATAAATATAAATAAAGCATATATAAATGGAAAGTAAATTTGTCCATTTTTAGGGTTTATTTGGTTTGTTACTATGCTATGTATAGTAGCATATAAAGACTCCTGACTTATTGATCAATTATTACCTACTAATTTATTATAGTTTGTACTCAAAAGATTAAGAGCTAATATAAAAAAAAGCACCTATCATTAAGTAAAATCCTATGTTAGTTATTGATATATGTAAATTACCTAATACTGGTGCATCTAAACTTAATAAATCTCTTATCTCAAATTGATTTAAAGGACTAACTATTTCTCTGTTTAAATTTGTGAAAGAAGAATTTTCCATTGTAAAATTATAATAGTTGTATTCAATAGTTAATATTATAAAAATTTTAGATTAATAAAGGATATCTAACTTATTATATATAATATTAAAATTGAAATGTAAATCTTGATAAATAAAGAGTACAAAAACTTAATGAATATTTGTTCAAATAATATAAATATTAATTAAATAATTTTGATATAAAAGTACGAGCTAAAAATAAACGAACAAATCTAGGTAATATATATTTAGATAACATATATATAGTTATGATTATTATAGCAAAAGCAAAAGTTACTTCATTTATAAAATAAAAAGGTGTTAATTGAGGCATATTAATTAATAATTAGAAGATTTAATACTATAACTAGTATTAGCGTTTAATATAAAACGAAAATTTAGGTTGCGCAATGTTTGGATACCCTGGTGTTGCTTGCAGTAAAAATAAAGAAGGGTTACTAAAGAATATTGATTAAAATGAGGGATTGCAACTTCCATTAACTCATTTAATTTGATTACTTGATAAACAACATAATTATAAGATGAATATATTTTTCCTGCAATAAAAAAAAAGCGTCCTTAAAAAATTTATGTATTATCTTGATTAAATTTAAGTCCTTTTTATGATATTTTATAGAAAATACAAGTCTAATTTGTCAACCTATTTAAATTGTAGAAGATTTAGTAACTACTAGACCAGGGCCAGGGCCAGGGCCAGGGCCAAAATGACCTTCAGCACATGAAAACCCGATTAGGCATTAAAGGATATATTTTTCCAACTATAATAAGTCGGTACTTAAATCTATATTACTACTATTAAATGTTTGTTCCTCCTTTGTTCCTAGTTTTTGTACTATATCCTCTAGTAACGCTAGGTACAAGATAGTTTTATAACTACAAGGTTAATAATGTAATCCACCTATTTTGTATATCAGACTAGAGACATTATAATGTAAACCATCTAATATAAGACTAGGGTATATACCTAATATAACAGTAAATGCCACTAATATAAATAATAAAAAGAATTCTCTTTTGGTTAGATCACTTATATTTTCTTCAAAGAATTTAGTAAAAGATCCACCGAAACTTATTCGATTAAACATATAAATAGTATAAGCGGCAGAAAATACTATAGAAGAACTAGCTAAAACACCTAATACTGGTAATCTTTCGAATACTCCATATAAACTCATAAATTCACCTACAAAATTTAAAGTTAAGGGCGCTCCGCAATTACCCAAGCAAAGTATAAAGAATAATAAGGAAAATAAAGGCATCAGCTGGGTAATCCCTTTATAATAATGTATTAATCTAGTTCCAGATCTATCATATAATATACCACCTGCACATATAAATAAACCACTAGATACAAATCCGTGAGCTAAACCTAAAATTATTCCTCCTTCTATTCCTTGTATTGTATTACTAAATACTCCTATTAAATATACAGCAGCGTGAGATACTGAACTATAAGCAATTAATTCTTTAATATCAGTAGTTCTTAATGTACTAAAACTAGCATATATTATTGTAATTACACCTATAACAAATACTATAAATGTATAATCTAAAGACGCTTTAGGTAATATAGGTAAAATTAATCTAAATATACCATATAAACTTAATTTTAAAACAATACCTGCCAATACTATACTTCCACCTAAAGGAGATTCTACGTGAGCTTTTAATAATCAATTATTTAAAAAAATAGTCGGAGTTTTAACAGCAAATGCGATAAATATACCAATAAATAAGAATATTTGTGTAGTATAATCAAAATTTGTTTTAAACAAAGCATCAAAATCAGTAGTACCCATTACAGAAGACATAGTTAAAATTGATAATAATAAAAATAAAGAACCTAATACGTTTATTTACACAATAAATTAAGCTAAACTAAACTAAACTAATTACTTTATCAAATACAAAATTGTTACGTTTATTACAAATTACCTTACAATTTAAGTTTAAGGTTACCTTTACAACTATTAGGTGACCTTTAATGAGAGCTTTTTACAACATACCGAAGACTCCGAAATCTTAAATAAATTTACTAATATAGACATTAATAATTATTACTTAATAATTCTTAGATTATTCGTCGTTTTAGCTTGCGCAGTAGATTTTATATATATAATCTTAGGTAAACCTTCAAGAGTTAAATGTTGCTTAACTTTTAAGTATTTAGAAGATGTTACATAGTACTGTAACGGGGTTTCACTATGCTTTTTAATAATACCTACTCCAAAATAATCTTGTAGTTGATTTAATAAATCTAGATCTTTATTATGTAAAGTAATTTTAAAAATCAATTGGACTTGATAACCTCTTTTATATTTATTATTTTATAAAGACCTAAAGCAAAATTACCTTCAGTATCAGTGAACCCCGTTACAAATCAAGGGTTTAATTTTTTATGTGTGCGCAAGCTAGAGGACTATCAGAATTTAAGTTAGATTGAGTACTTTCAAAATTTTGTAATTTGTAATTGTCGAAGTATGAAACAATAATGAATCTAACTTCAGTGACGCTAAATGCCTGCGAGATATAAAAACAAAGACTAAAAGAGTAGACATAAATTTTGTTAATAAAACATTTAAATCTACTCAAAGTTTAATTATTTTAAGTTTAATGTTCACATAATTAATGAGTTTTCTTTAATTTTGGGTTACTTCAATTCATACTGGCTAACCAGCAATTCAGATAATCTTTTATAATCTTCGAAGTAAATTCATATTTAATTTTATAGATTGTATTTCAGATAGACCTTGTTCAGTTAAATGTTCTTTATTGTACATTAGATTCGCTATTCGCTTAAATTCATAAAAATCTAAAGATTTAACTCCTTTAATAGGATATTTATCAAATAATGGGATTATTTTTTCAAATATATCTTTAAAACTTACTACTACAAAATATACAGCAGATTGTTTCAACTTTAATTCTATTTTACCGCACCCAAGTCTATATATTAACATTTCCATTAGTTCAGTATCTCTACTATGTTGAACAATATGGAATTTTAGTACTACAGCTTTACCTAATTTAGTTGTAGAGGAGTTACGGATAGAAACATGAAAACATCCATCACCACTAGCTAAACCTGCGATTCAATTAGGATCTATAATACTTTTATTTAAAAGCGGGGGAAGCGGTCTAGATATAGGTTTGATATTAGGAAAATTAAATTTTAATTCATCGGATAAACCTAAATTTATAGAAGCTTTTATAGAAAGAACTTTTATATATCCTTCTTTATTTAAATGTTGTTTACTTTTAATTAATGAAATTGCATCTTTAAAAAGTAGATAATCAGATCATTTTAGACTTAATAATGGATATTTATCAAAATGAGCTATAATTATTTCTAAATCTTTTAAAGATTTAACTGTATATTGTAAAGTAGTATTTCCATGTTCTGTGATTTTACCTACCCCAAAAAAATCTTGAACTTGAGATAGTAAATATAAATCTTTTTTATGTAAAGTAATTTTAAAAATAGCTTGGATTTGATAACCCAATTTATATTTATCACTTTTAAAAAAACCTAATGTAAAACATCCTTCTGCATCTACTAATCCTGTAATAAACCCAGGATTTAAAGTAGTGTGCACGCTACTATTTGTATGTATGGATCTTTTAAACAAACTACTACAAATTATACTATTATCTGAATGAGAATAAATTTTTCTCCCAAAAACTGGTTTCCCAGCGACTAGAGTACACCTTACGAAATCTAAAATTCTAGAGTTCGAAGAACCATCTACTCGTTGCTCTTTTACACCTCGGATATCTATACCATATTTACATACGGCTTTAAACCTAGGGTGACTTAGAACCGCGATCACCCATATATCTGCAGTTTCCCACCGCTTTTCATCAACCAAATAATGGTAAATGAAAACTAGTGATGCTACCATACCCTGAGGCATTAATCAGGCCAGAGATAAAGTTTCCCCTATCTCCTTGGTTACTAGAGTTTTAGGGCTTACCCGGTGTTTGGCTCTTTTACACTTAAGGTTAAATGTATATAAAAATAAGTAAAAACTAGCTCTTACTTTATTACTAGATCCGAATAAACCTATCAATAAAAATAAAGGGGGTAATATGCTTTCAAAAAAGATATAAAATAATAAAATATCCAATACTAAAAAGACAGCTAACAATAATGTTTCTAATAATAACATTATTATTAAATAAGATTTTACATTTTCAGTTATGGAATTTCAATTAGATAATATAGCTATTGGCATTATTATAGTAGTTAACAATACAAAGTATATAGATATTCCATCTACTCCTAGATAAACATCAAATAAATTCATATCATAATGCTCTTGAACAAATTGGAACTGATTGCTACTAAAATCAAATAATATAAAGATTACTAAAGATAAAATTAAATTTAATATAGATGTTACAAAAGCAGTTATTTTGTAAGATCTTAATTTGTTTTTGGTTTCTTCGTAAGATATATTACTAGAGATAGAAAATATACCCAAAAGAGGTATTAATAATAAAGAAGATAACATTTATTATTTAAAAATGATACAAAAAACTTCCCGTATAATTAAATTATAATTACATCATAAGTAAACAATTACATGATTACACTAAATAAAAAATATTAGAAATATCCAAAAAAGGAAAATCTTTAAAATAAATTTAAATTAACTGGCAATATATCAAAACTATATAAAATACAAGGTACTAATAATATAAAGGCAAACACTATAGGTAATAAAACTGTTCAACAAAAAGACATTAATTGATCAAAACGTATTCTAGGAAATGATGCTCTCGCCCAGATAAATGTAAATATCATCATAGAACTTTTTAACCCTAAACTAAAACCATATATTAATCCCTCTAAAGCAGGAGTACTAATTATATCTTCTAAAAGATAATCTAATACAAGAACTCAATCTAAAAAAAAAAATTCTCTAACGATGAAATCTAAATATGTTAATAAATAAATAATATCTAATATTAAATAACCACCTAGAAATAATAAACTAGTTAGTATACACATTAATACAATACTACCGTATTCAGCTAAAAAAAAGAACACAAAAACAACCGCAGCGTGTTCTGTCATAAATCCACTAACTAATTCAGATTCCAAAAAAAACAGGACATAAAACTATATTTAATTTTGTATAGGTTTAAACCGATAAATTTTATTATATACCAGACCCGAATTTAAATACTTGCCTACTGTAACCTTAGAAATATCTAAATGTTTAGCTAACTCTACATTATTATTAAACTTAAAAATTAAGTTATCATCTAAATCATAGATACCTACACCTAGAGGATATTTATTCTTCTTTTCACTCATAACCGCTTTAGTGGCTTCACTATGTTTTTTACCAAACATCGGATTTAACTCACCAGGTTTACTAATTAAAGCTAAGGCTTCTTCAGTATGAGTTTTACCAAACATAGGATGATTATTTTTATCCTTATAATAATCAACCATCTTTAATTTGGCTTCTTCTGTATGCTTATAGCCTAAAGAGCTTGTAGCTGTAGCTTTAAAATTATAAAGATTATCAAAATTAAATCTCTTAATATAACTAGTCTCTAGATCAGTTAAAGCTTGATTACTTATAATTTTACTTTCATATGTGAAATATTCAAATATACAAAATTGAAATTTATCTAAGCCATACTTTGCAAATGCTTTTTGCAAAGCCAGATTAGACTTCTTATTTTCCAAATGTTCATTAAGTCTTAAATAAAAATCTTTGGCGCTTCCTATATATTGATTGCCGTTTACTGTATTTATAAAAGAATAAATACCTCCTTTGTCTTTTAATAATATTCTATAAGATTTAATACTACCTTTATCATTTAGATTATTAATAGTTAAAACTGGAATAGGTAAATCAGATGATTGTAAATCAGAATTTGAAGTAGAATAATATCTATAACTAGCTTTCGTACCGACTTTTCATCTAGATATTGCATAAAGATAACCACAGTTTGTATGAACTAAAGGGTTCACACCGGCGGTAGAAATGTTACTAAAGTTCAGCTTATACGATCCCATTTTTTTTTAGTTGGTATTTACATACCCAATTGGACTATACCTTATCTAATATAAATACATATATTAAATGATCACGTCTAGCCTCTGAAGGGTTTAACATATAATGTTAACTTCCCTGCTGATTGCCCTATTCTCTAATTAGGGGTTTCCAGCAGTTTGTGACCTTTAATGAGACCAAATCATATTAGTAGCCTCAGCAAGATCGAATGGCGGACGATTAGTTTCTGCTATAGAACCTATAAAAAATATTATAAATATAGGCAATAAAGGTAATATAAATCAAACAGCTCTTTGTGATTCTACATTAACAGTTAGATTTAAACTACCTGTTAACATAATTACTAATAATAAAGCAGAACTTAATATTAGTTCATAACTAATTAATTGAGCAGTACTTCTTAATGATCCTAAGAAAGCATATTTACTATTAGCACTTCATCCGGCTAATAAAATACCATAAGTAGCTAAAGATGATACAGCCAACATATATAATATACCTAAATTAAAATCACTAATGGCTAAACCAGGTCCATACAAAAAACAAAAAGTAATAATTAAAAATTTAAAAACTTCTTCCCCTATTCATACCCTCTTGAATTTCTTTTATTTTTATAATATTTTCTTCTAATTTATGTTCTCTTTTTTTTACTATTTCCGAAACTAAGCATCAATCTTTAAAATCCAAAGATTTTACACCTAATATTGGATTATTAATAAAAAAAGGTATTATAATTTCAGTAATATCAGAAAACTTAGTAACTTTAAAATCCATTGTGTTTTCTTTTTTTCTTAAATAACAATACCCACAATTTAAATAATCTTTAATTGCAATTAATAATACTTCATCTTTTTCATGCTGAGTTATTTTAAATAGAAGAGACTTATAAATACCAATATTTAAAGAAACAGAGAAATGACCTTCACCTGATGTAAATCCAGATATTCACTGTGGATTTGGAATTACGCAAGGTTCTCTTAAAGGACGGGCAACTGGAATAGTTTCAGGAAACATTAATTGTAATTCTTTTGATAAACCGAAATTTAAAGTTGCTTTTAAATTAATAATTCTTTGTAAACCTTCAGTAGTCAAATGTTCTTTTAATTCGATAATAGAAACAATTTGTTTAAATAATAGATAATCTCCTTTTTTTCTAGAAATTAAAGGATACTTTTCAAAAAATTTAATTAATTCTATTATCTCTTTCAATTTTCTGACTCTAAAATTACATGTAGATTGGCTATTATCTACAGTACCAATATTTCCTAAACTATGTTGAATTCCTAATATAACAGGAAAATCTTTAACATGGAGTTTAATTTGGAAAACTGGTTGAATTTCTCAACCTGCTTTATATTTAGGTTTTTTTGTCATATTACACATAAAACTACCCGACGCGTCGGTAAACCCTGTTATAAATCAAGGATCTACTTGTGCGAAGTGTTCGTCGATTTTATTTTTTAATGTTGAATAATTACGACGAGAATTAACTTTTAAAGAATTAGAGTTGCGAACAACCCTTGCAATTAATGGTGAATCGTAGTAATTTTGAACATACAATTTAACGATAACTTATTTCTAAGCTACTAGAGCACACCTTCAATATTTACAATAATAATATAAATACCTATAGCCGTCTGCTCGTTGCTCTTTTACAGTATTATAAATATTTAATACTGACTTAGATCCGCGATTGTCCATTTCTTAGAGCTTAACCCTCTAATCATCTTATAACTTATTACTATACCTGAATAATTACTTCAGCCACTTAAGTACTTTCGTACCTAGTTTAGTATTATAAGCTTTAGGAGTTCCCCGGAGTTTGACTATATCTCCCTATGAACATAAGGAATAACTCCTTCTTTAGTTCATTCTATAAACCCTTCCTGTAAAGTAAGAATTCTAAACGATCCTTAGTTCTTTTTATGGGTAATCCTTTTGTCAACCTATTATTAATCGTAGCAGAAGTAACACCAAAGTAGTTAGCACATGCCTCCGTATTCTTAAAGACTAATTTATCCTCCCCCTCAGCTAAGATACAGAAAAGTTGTCCATTAACAAGTGAACGGTCTGAAGCTTTTACACGTAACCCTTCCGAATTTTTTATATAAATATCCTCCATATTTAATACCTCCTCGATTAAACTTTGAGGTATTTCCTCCAAATGTAACGACCCTGAAGAACCTTTAAAAGTTGATAAACGTTTATTATTCATTCGTTCACTTAATTTTAAAATAAGTTCTCTACCCGCTTCGGTCGTATGCTTTCCTTTATAAATTAAATTAGCGATAAACGCTCAATCCAAGAAATCTTTATATTTTTTTGTAACGAAACTAAGGTTTTGTAGCATAGGGATAAAATTTTCCACTAGAAAGTTTACTTGCCCAATAGTAAATCCGATTGTAGGTTTATGAGCTTCTCCTCTAGACTCTCTCTCAAATATAAAAATTCTTTCATTGCTAATTTCTTGGTAACCCTGATACAATTTAAGATTATTATCTTCAAGTAAAAAAGCATCTAGAAATTTTTTTATATCATGAATAAGAGACGCTTGGGATGCAGTAAGAGAAAGATGGAAAGTAATTCCCATTGTCTTGGGATTTAAATAAAAAGTACCCTCTCCTTCTATAAGCCCTAATAGTCAATAAGGAGTTATATTACTTTGTGCATGAGACGGCATGATAAAGTCTTCTCTTTTCGTATTCATACTATTCTTTACTGCAGTTATTAACTCCAATTGTTCTAATTTAGATAAAGATGAGTCAAATTTTATATCTATGGCTTTTTTAAACGCCAAGTAGTCTAAGTATTTAACACCATTCAAAGGAAATTTATCGAACAACGGGATTAGAATATCCCTAATTTCACCTATCTTTGTTAATTCAAAACTAGCATAACTTTTATCTTGAGCAGTAATCACATTACGACATTTCAATCTAGATTGTATAAACATTAATGCATCCTTGTCATCTATATGAAGCTTTATTTTGAATCTGAAACTAATTACGTTACTTTTAGGTGTCAATATATAAAAATTCCCCTCCGCGTCTGTAAACCCCGAAAACCATTGAGCAAACTCATCATCGTTCATTTTGTTATCTCTCTCTTGATAGTTATAGTCAGTCTGAGATGTTAATGGAGATAATAAGATAGGATAACTTAATAAAGAAAAATTTACAGGCACAAGCGAAATACAGGAGTAAGCTTTTCTCAATAATAGGCTAAATATAGCAGAAGAACCCCTGAAAAAATAAAGCAGACTAGATGTTAAAAATAAATTGGTTAATCAACTATTTATATAACATATCAGAACTAAACCAGCAATTCATAGATAAACTTCCGAAATTGTTAAACCCTGGCTACAAGGAATCATTGCATATCCTAATAAAGCAAAAATTAAGGTTATAACGGGCCCTAAGAAAAACAGTACTATATTAGCTTGTGTAGGGGCTACATATTCTTTTAATAGAAGTTTTAGAGCATCAGCAAATGCTTGTAATGATCCATAATACGAATCTCCCCTTTTAATCATTTGTAAAAAAAAATCATACTATAGATAGAGGTAGGGGCCTTCTCCCTAAATAATAAAAATATTATCCATTTAACAGAATATTATATAAATATTCCTGTATCCTTTCGAATAGGGTCTGACTATATCTTAAATATTATGTGAATAATAATACCAACCACCGTTTAGTCGATGAACTGCACACCATTATTTATACAATAAATATATTTATATAATAAATATATGGCGCTTGGCTGCGGATTACCTATTTCCTTTCGTGCATCTATTTATGTGTTACTATACCTCTGAAAGAGCCACATATTAATTACTTAACTTGCTTAGTCTAAATAGCTTTAAGGCTTTCCCGTCAATTTGATGATTTAAAGGCTAATTAAAGTTTCCCGCACTTTATCTTACTATTCTTTACATATACTATAAAAATAATACCCTTTATATGATTCATTTGAATCTAAATATTTGTTTATTGTTTTAACGCTTATTTTTAAATCTTTAGAATAAAGATAATATAGAAATATAGCTAGGTTTATTGTCATTAATTAAAGTTAATTTATCATCTACATATTTATATACTCAAATACTAGTTGTCATATTAGAAACTTTATTAAAATTATTAGATAAAAGATTTAAATCTTCTGTATCTAACTCATTTTTAAATAAATATATAAATTTACCTTCTTTATTTATAGCTTCTTTAGTATCTAAATGATTAATTAAAGATCTATAATCTACATTAAAATAATCTGCTGCTTTTTTTATACTATTAAAATTACTTATTAATTCTAAAGTATTAGCATTATATATTCAAACGTTAAGGTTATTATGTTTTCTTGATAAATGAACTTCTTTTAATTTTTCTATATTTAAATTATCTAATTCATTGCCAAATAAATAATTGTTTTTAATACCACCCGGTATTTACTTATCTAAGTGATTATTTACTGAACCATGTGTCACATTTAAAACTTTAGTTGTCTCACCTATAGAATTATAAATGTTTTTAACTATATTACTTTTTGTATCTATAGAATAAACTCAGACTTTTTTACTTATGGTACGATCTAAATCTAATCCTTGAATGGTATCACTAACTAATTTGTCTATTAATTCAATATCTTCTATAAAATCAGTTAAAAAAATATTGCTTTTATAAGGAACATAAGTATTTAAATAAATATTTATAGTTTCTCTGCTTATATTTAAATATTGAGATAATTTATTTATACTCTCAAATTTAATATAGTTATCTTTAAGTGATCCTTCAATATAAGTATATAAATAAATAGGTATACCTAAATATTTATTATCTTTGTTTCATTCTAATTGTTTAAGTTTTAATATTTCATATAAAGAATCGTAATTTTGTATAGTATACATATCACTTTTATAAATAGTATTTAATAAAGGTAAATATTTTTGTAAATAATAATTTTCTCTTTCTTTTTGAATATCTAGACTACAAATTTGAATAATTGAAAAATAAAATTTATCTCAACCGACAGCATTAGCAAAAACATGAAATTTATCTTGTACATTTGTATTAAGATGAGCTTTAAATCTATTTATAAAATTTTTAGTTCTTCCTATATAAAATATATCAGGATTTTCTTTGTAAGTAAATATATATACACCTCCTTTACTTCTAATACTTCTGAAAAAAGTCTTAAGATCTGAAGGAGACAATAAATCTTCACAAGTTTTAATTACATTGTCTTTAAAAGGCTTAATAGGTGCTTTTCTGTTTAAATATAAACCATTTATTAATTTATCTATTGTAGAAGTATGATAAAATTTTTTAAAAGATCCGTACCGAGAATCTTTCAGAGAAAAATTGGGTAAATAACCTACTGCATTAGGACCTAATCTTCTTTGCATACTAGCCATCGTTTTTCTTTCTGCTACGGTCACATATGCTACACTTAGTAAGGCAGGAACTATAACCAACAATACTTCAAAAATAGATATTAAAGTAGGAGGTAGGTAATACATGGTTTTTTTCAGTTTATAATTAAATTAATCCATTATACATAAATAATATAAAAATTAGATTAAAAATTAAAGTAACAATAATTTGAGTTGATTACTTGTTATTATCAATTAGTGCTGCGATGAACCCTACAGCTGCACAAAATCAGAATAATATTAATTCAACTAAAATTGAGACTTTAAAAAGTAAATATACAAAACATCAGATAGTCACTAACTAATATTTAGCGCTGCGATTTAATTTTTATTTATTTTTATTCCTATTATATATATTTATTTATTATAAGGCAATTAAATATAGTAATTTGTGCTGCAGCTGCTGCTGCTGCTGCTGCTGCTGCTGCTGCTGCTGCTGCTGCTGCTGACAGAGACAAGCAAGCAAGCAAGCAAGCAAGCAAGCAAGCAAGCAAGCAAGCAATGCAACTTAAAAATAAATAAAAATTTTAGGAA